>NBSA01000008.1:0-18300 GCA_002916415.1 Talaromyces borbonicus
ATAAGATATATAAGAATATATATATTATTAAACACCAGCCTTAAAGCTTAGAATAAATAATTTAAAATATTTTTTATAATTATATTAAAGGCTCTTTTTTTTTCTAAGAAAAAAAATAAGAAATAATAAATTTAAAAATTTACTACTATTATATTTTTCTTTTAATTAAAGATTATTTATCTTAGAATCTTTAGTTTATATTAATATAGAATAGTATATCAGATTATAGAGCTCAGACTATATAAAATTAGATTCAAGAATATAATATTATTATAATATATTAATCACTTTATTCTTTAGATTTAAATCTGATTAAAATAGTTTAGAATTAAATAAAAAATTTTTTATAAATTAATTTTTTAGATTAAATGAGCATTTCTGATCTAAGAATTGCCTTATAAAAGATATGAGAAGCTGTTTCAGAGAGTTATCTGACTAAATTATTAGAATCTATGCCAGAACAGTATAAAGCTGTACTGGAAGCCAAGGACGGGCATATCAGATTTTGAAGGGGATGCGTGTACGTAGCTAGTTCATACAAAAAAGGCTTAGAGCTAGGTGGAGCCTACTAACGTTATTTATTCACCATACAGGTACTTTACCTTACCTTGGTTCGTCGTGTTGAATAGCACTCTTGAGTGGGCTGGAAGCGGAAGAGACGGTGCGTGCTCTCTCGAAGCGGCGATGCCGTCGGCCGATCGGTATGGTATGTATGGTATGTAATGGTAATACAGCTAACTAACTAATTAATCACTCCGTAACAACTAGCAATCCGCCTTGTTACGGTATTGTGATACTCCCGCCGTCTCATTCTTCTCCATGTAACTGTTCCATTGCCCCGTCGCCTGGAATGACGACCACAATCATGCTAACTATATTAACGACAGCTCGAGGGAACCATCCAGAATTCAGAATCACTGCAAATCCAGAGTATGCCTCACTGCAACAATTCTGCACATGAACACGTCAATGCGGTCTGCAGGTGGCAGATACTCGTAACGCCGACACTTCGGCTGGATGGAGTGGATGGAATTGGACCACTTTTCATTTTATTTTTATCTGTTCAGTGTATTCAGTGTTCGCGATCTCTTAACTTCCTGGCCAATCATCGCCTCCAACACCGGGGAGTTTTCAAAAGGGTCTCACCGGGCTACCGTCCCCCGGACCAACCTCGATGTAGAAACTTTGCGCTGCGTGTGAGGACGGCCGATCTTCTCCACGGGGCGAAAAAGAAAAGAAAGACAGAAGGATTACGAGGTACAGCACTAACGGGGTGAGCGCATTACAAGAATATATCAATAATGACGCATCTGGTCCCTCGACTGTGGCAGTCGGATCGGGATTGGACTCGTTGTATGAAGACGTGTTCAAGCTAAATTGTGGTCTGGCCATATATCTGACATTTTGTCGCTTCGCGCGGCAACGCAAAGCACTTACTAGGCAGGCAAAATCGTGGAGGCATGGAATATTACCAATTTATGCAATACAAGCGTACAAGTCAAAAGGTACAAGGCATAAAGAACTGAATTATAGGTTCTACTATGTATTCATACACTTCTCTACTACATAGTACAATCCCTATGAGCAGCGACGCAAAATGGAATTCATATCCGTGCCCACCGGTCGATCGATTATTAATTGCCGTCTTCTTGATAGCGGATATTACACTGCAGATCAACAACAGCAAGATGTTCTTCCAATAACAGTTAGAAATACGTGGCTGGAAACAAATTATTCCACTCCGTAGGCTAACTCCATAGTAGGCTACTTACGTGGTCTAGTAAATTTTTTTCACGGACTAGAATCGCCCGAGGCTTTCTCTCGCCTCCACTCGGCAATTTTGTTCCGTGTAAATGTACTCCGTAAAGTGCCAGATGGATTCGGATGGCATGGTTAGGTACAGGTAATTATGCGTCGGTTTACCGCTTATCTGTATGAGGTATGCTATCAAGAAATATTGTAACTTGTAGTTATACTAGTAATACACGTAAATCATGAAAGATGACAGGGATGTTCTCAGCCGTTGCGGAGAACACGTCCACCAATGCTCAACAGGCACGCGACACTGTGAAATTTGAGTCCTACTCCATTTTGTAGTAGATGCATCAGAAATCAACAGTCAATACAAGCTTTTCTTATGCCAACCAAGCATGAGGCATTTCTAACTCCTTTCTAGAACCACTCAGAAATAGAGCTTGTACCTATTTCTCAACGTCACTTGGTCACTCCACTCGACACTTCGACTTTTCGTCTCCACTAATTTTCTTATATGCACCTGCAACACCTACTGTAATTACTAATTAGTGATTACTGAGGCCTACGACTCGAGCTACGACTCGACGCTGTTCATTTGAGTGAACTCAGCAGACCAAGTGATCTTTCTTTTCTTTTGCCTCGTGTCGTAATACTGCCTGATTTCTTTTCTCCTGCTTTCTTTTCAGCCTGGTGCATGCTGTCTGTGCTCTGCTTTTGCAGCACGTTGTTGCATAAACCCGACTTTGATTCGCAGAAAATACCTCACCGGAGTAACGCACTGTATTTATGTATGTGCTTACCGCAGTTTTCTTTAGAATCTGGGGTGCTTCACTGCACACACGTCTTACAGTTCAGAATTAAGAAAATAAAATCCCTCAGCGATACGTATCTAGCTAAGTACCTATAGGTAGGCAAGGAATGTCGACGCCTACAAGAAAACCTTGGGAAAAAAAGCATCAATATATTTCTTCTAAGTCCTTCGATGGGGATTTACACCGCCGGTCTCTTGACCTCAAACTGGAGATCTGCCTATCAGGAAACTAAAACTCCACTGGGTAATACACACTCGTTCCGAGACCGGGTTATTATCATCGCCTTTCCAATGGACATTGATCTGTCTCTCAATAATTTCCAGACTTATCCTACCCCGGCCTAGCCCTGGAGAGTATCGAGGAGCATCAGAAAACGAACTACACCGCTTTCGTATCACAGATGCTCGCTTGGGATGGCTTTGGCTTATTGTCTCCACAATTGACATTGATCCGTCAAGTCTTTGACCATTTAAACACCATAAATCGGTTGCCGTGGTCATTTGTGTAACCACCACCATGCGAACTTGCAAGTGAGATGGCACGTCCTTGTTCTATAGCCAGTTGTTGTCTATTTTGTAGAGTAGAAGGGATAGAGCTAGATCTAGTGTTGTGATCCGAGCTTTTGACCTCGCGATTATTCTATCATCCTCTGGGTCATTTCTGTTGGCAAGTTCTTTCTCGAGAGGGGTACTCGATACGGCATTATAGATCATACTTGAACATCTGCCTCAGCTACCCACGGTCCTCTGACTGTGGACAACGGATCGATATATCTTGAGAAAAGAGTCGTATTGGCATTCCTCAATCCCCTAAAGGCTTCCACGTTGTAGATTTTCCTCGTCGAAGAGGTTGGGAGACGATTCGACCATTTGGACTGACCTTGGAAACCAGTGGACAAGAATTCATCATATTCAAGGTTGCCCAGGTGCTCTAAGCATCAATATTTGTTGGAAAGACGGGTTGTCGGAGGGACCTCGCCTGACCTTAGGAGGGTAGAAACTTGAGAAATCTTGATATAACTACCTAAATACCTGTTTGATACCCAAATTACTCGGCAATTGAAAAAGACCTGATCAACCAACCTTGGGAGTGTCGAAGTGAGTGAAATGTTAAGCTTCTCAATAAGCTAAGTATTGAACAATGTCTATCACTTATGAACTAGTCAAGTGTAACAGCCTGTAGATTTCAAGACTAAATCTGACAGTCTAATGTCTCCAGGCTATTTGGACCGCTATCAACCCATCGGGCTTCTTACCAGTACTTCCCAGCAGGCCGGCGTCTTGTGAAAAATAATTCTATATTCAATTCTATAAGAATTGCTCCTATGTTGCACGGATATTGCCCTCAATTAGGTTGACTCCATACATGGAGGATCTGGGTGCTACTCCTCCCTCTCACATTTCTTATTCTCGTACAGTGACACCCCAAATTACCAATAGAAGCTTCTCGGCCTAAGCTATCAGAATTGGTCTACTTGTGGATTGGCAAGTATCCGAGACTCATAAACACTGCACAACGAGATATTGATAGCATATCTAGTTGATTACCTAGGTAGATGCACCCCCGACGAATCTCAGATATGTATTGAATACTGCAGGTGATCTACCCAGTACTGGTCTATCAAGAGATCGCCTCGACTCGGATTCAGCAGATTAAGCACAATAGGTATATTGGACTCTTACTGCGAATCTTGACATTAACCTCGAACTTCGAGGGAAATTTCCCAGGGTTCTCCACGATCAACCCCCGATAGGTAGCAAAGTTGGTCTAATGCACTCAACTGCAGCGTGTATAGATTCAAGAGCCTTCGGGGTTACCTAGGTATTCTTTTCCATTTCCAAATCACTTCCCCCCATCTCCAGCTTGGGTCTTCCAAGCTTTACCTACGTACTTGATTTTTCCTGACACTTTACAGTTTTTTTAGTTTTTTTTTTAAAGCTCACTCCTCGCTGCTTTTACACCCTGAGTAGAACTCGACATGATTTTGATTATTATAATCAGATTAATAAATTAAATAATTTTCTAAAATCCGCTGTTAATTATACTCAAAACTTGTTTCGGTGGTGAACAACAGGACACACACAAACTCAGATACATCTTTAATATATATATTCTTTTTTACCTAGTCTTCCATTCTCTTTCAGCTTTTTCTCAGTTACCTAGGTATTATTAATGCTATGATTTAAGCGAAGTCAGTAATAAGACTATTAAATAAAAAAGAGTTAAATGTAACAGACATATATTTTTTATTTTAATAATCATATCTTTGCTAAGTCCCGACAAGGTTTTTTATTTCAGAATAAAATATTATCATTTTTAAAATAACTGAAGCGAACTCCTGTATTTGATCTCGGGGCAGTGACGACTGTTTTTTCCATGACGAATATTATATTGCTAGCTAAAAAAGGCATAAAGAAAACAGACCATCTTATTAGAGTTGGAGATAAGTTTTCATTGCTGGATGGGGCCCATGTGAATGTGCCAGCAGTATCTATGGGATGTATTTGTGAGTTCTTAACAGTATAAATGAGCTTAAAGTGATCTACTGGTCTTAATACTCACAGGTCTTGTCTAACTTATTCTGTATATTGGGACTGTAGTGTTTCTGTTGAAGCTGAGAGACATTAAGATTCTCCACTATAGCCAAATACATTTATCTTTATCATGGAGACCATCGTTATCTGAATCGCTCTCATCATTGGATTCCTCTTCGTCTGACTCCACCTCAGTAGCAGACTCGTCGTCGGACCTGTTATCTGAAAAGATCTGGCTCAGAACAGAGCAGGTATCATTATCACTCTTATTGTTCAAGATGTTGACAGTCATCTCACTATCATATTAAGAGAGAGCCATGCTAGATGACCAGGATGTAGTGCATGTAAAGCCGGGCTAGTTGTATAGGAGGGGAGGAGTATAAAAGAGAATAAAAGAAACAGAAGCTGATCGAAGGGTGGAGACTCATTATAAGACGAGCCATCCTGATGAGACGAAAGAAAAAAATTAAAATTAGCAGAGGTCAGCTCATCTGAGCTCCTAGAATCTGCGAATCCACCCTGTGAAGCCATAAAGACGAAGAAACAGGAAGACTACAATCCTGAGCGATCCAGAAACTGGGCGCTGAGTCATCAGCGCTTTACCGGGGGCGGCGAATACACGGGCGCCCAATTTTGGACACAGTCGGCGCCAGCTCTCCTAAGGCAGATAATGCTCATAGTAAGTGAAGGCTAGCCAAATAATTATCATCTCAGGTGCTAGAGCTGATATTTAATATATAAAAAGCCTGCAAGTTCTTTGCACCGTTATCCCATGCCCAAAGCGTACTGCTATAAGCTGACAGCGAGTCTTTGTTGATTGTCTTCTACTAATCTGTATCATCATGCCAATAGTTGATTTCCTAGTGGATTGTGGCTGCGCAGGCAGTACTTAGGTTTCGGCATCTCAGGATGCTGAAATCCCGAGCTGTAGGGCTATAAAGAGGTTTTTATCCGTACTTCTGCTTCTCCTTCTTCAATTTCTCCCACCATTGACCTCTTCCAGATCGTTCACTATGAACTTCGCTATCTCCAGTCCAAGGTCCTGATAGCCAAGATGTAAGAGGACTCCAGGACGGTTTGCAGTGATAGCAGCGAGCTGAGTGTAGAAAAGAAGTTGGATTCGCCGCCAACCACATCCAAAGCTCGTTTCATTTACCCCATGATTTGAGCCCACGACGGGCGTGGTTGTTTGCAGAAAATGTCCGCCGGACCACCATCGTTTCCTATGTGCTGTGTAGTGCCTATTCGCTGGGAAAACGAAACTACTCGGTCCGAACCCCCTTTGTGGATGCATTACCTTCTGATGTCCGCACGTTCTTGTGGGACGCACGTAAGAGAGCTGGGAGCAAGCCGCTTCAATGGTATCTCTGCGTGAATACTCTGATATGCTAGAAGCAGGTCTGGTTCACGAAGTGACAACGTTCGGAAGTCTCATATTAGCCGTGTCCAAGGGATTGCCTATCTCCGGAATTCCATTTCCACCAATAAATGCTTATGAAGGTAGCTGAGATGGATGATTATCCGTCATAGCTCGAAGACTGTCAAGGAATGAACAAGCAAGTTCTTGAGCCCTGGAAGCGGGGAAACTCTCTAACTCTTCCCCCTTGCGGGTTTTTGGTCCAGGAACAAGTGCTTACTACAAGTATGACTATGCCCTTCGCCTCTGCATATTCGTCACCATTGTCAGCACTGTGATTGATGTTGGAAGTATTTAGTTCAACATTGTCCACGTCTGAACGTTATCGCCACATAGATGTGTTGTGCAGGACACGAAATCATGAATGATGAAACTTTCACGAACACCTGGGCAGATTGAGGAATCCCAGCTGCACTTCCTAGGTTTCCGTACGTCGGTGCAGAATCTAGTTTAGCTTTTTCTCTATGGACCTGGCAACCATCATCACAACTTTTGTCATTGGCCTGAGAGAAATGAGGGCAAAAAAAATACAGATTCTGCAGCGCGCATGTCTCCGTCAGATACTTTTCATATATTAGTCGCGCCATGGGAAAGCGTGGATATATTCACAGGGCTTCAGATGTCCGTCAAACACCCACATCCCAAATCAATTATAGTATATATCTTGTCCAATTCAATCCAGAGATTCCACTTTGTTAAGAATCTCGGAGATATGGATCTCGGAGTTATTCCATATCACGCCGCTACCTAGGTAGCCCCGTAGTAGTTTCATTCCCAACTTTCCCGGTGCCCGATTCTCCCCTCTCCACCGATTGAGAAACAACCGTTTGCACCGTGATACCTTGTAACTCAATCGATGAATCGTCATCCAGATCATCAACATTATTATTATTACTTGGCCCCAAAGAGTCTTGTCGTACGATCCGGCTGGTACTACTCATCATCGACCGCTGCGGATCCTGAGACCCATTAAGAAGTTTGCGAAAGCCAGCATTATCGTTAGGAGGTCGACTAGACCCGGGTCGTACATACAGTCCGGATGCAGACTGTGATAGGGCAGTTTTGGATTTGGAGCTGTTGGTGCGGACGCGGTCGAGGCAACAGCGGCACAATGGTGTCAGGAAAGGAAGACAGCCACAGATTATGGCGACGTCGATTTCGAGTATTGTCCAGATAGATTCGAGGGCGCTGGAGGCTGTACGTTCTGTTAGATTCCCTGAGGAATTTGATAGGAAGGCAAATAAAAATGTTAAGGATCCTCACAGGCCAGGTTTGTGGTTAGGAAATATCGGAACTGTACAAGCCTGAGAAGACTGAAGATACAGACACTGATAAAGCGGTCAGAACAGAGGGTCTTAATAAAATGCTACCTAGTTGAGGGGCAGCGATGGGAGAGACAGGGGCTTACAGTCCACCTATCGAAAAAATTGCAACGATACCAATTTTCTTTCTGAAATCAACATGTAACTTCCATATCCACGGCATCGGAAGACACAAAACACACACATCCACAATCAGCGAAAAAGAACCCATAGTCTCAAAGAAGGCATTCTGATTCTTCATGCAATGGCCGGGTTCTTCAGGCTTATAGTAATGCGTAACCGGCCAACATTGGAAAATGTTTGTCATGAGCGCCGTTACGGCCCAGGCGATAATAAAGATAATAAGTCCTAGTGAGATGTTTCGGAGAATCTCGATCGGGCCCATGATACGCCGGATAAACATGATGATGGAGATTTTGATGAACGCGAGAGAGGGAGCCCAGAACTTTTGGATCATCCATGAACCCTGCAAAAAGAGACGGTGCTGTAGTTAATATCCGGATTGAGCGAGGTGTTTGCTGCACTTACGAATCGAAGATTGACAGCTTCCCATTTAGGAAGACTAGATGTAGGTCTTCCAACTCCATTGAACGCCGCTGTTACTGTTAGATTCTGTAATTGCTTGGGGAAAGAGTTCACTGACTGTAAATGACAAATATTGTAGCCCCATAAGACAATAAAAGCCCAATACCCATCAAAGCATCCTCGATCATGAATCCGGACCCGCTAAGTCGACGACTATAGAGGCGCAAAAGATAGACCAGGGTAGCAAGTACGGCGCTCACGATCGGCACAATGGTCAGCGCTTGACCCCAATTCCCATGGTTAGAAGACGACACCACCATATCCAGGAATTGGGGGGGGGACGATATTTATGTCTCAGAATCGAGGACTTTTTTTTTTTTTTGAACGATAGTTGACAATCCTAATCGTGAGGACTAGCCACCCAAAGGGAAACCAGAAAGATGCAGGTGTAGAAATCGAATCGGATATCACTCACTCCACAGAACCGCGCCTCAACTCAATAACTTTTCAAAGGCTGTGTGATACTGGAGTCTTTACATCCTGTATTCAGACTGTCGAGACTTTTCCACGAGGTACTGAGAGACGTTACTCCGTCCTACATCACAAACTCCATCCGCGGAAAGGGGGTCTTCGCGAAACACCAACTTTCATTAACTTAATAACTTTCCGGGGAAGCTTCAGCCTCCTCAGTGGCGATTCGGACTTCTGGAAAGAGACTGGGTACCAAACTTTATTCCCAAATACGACAACACCCGCCTATCAGCGAACGAGATGGGTAGCAAGGTGACTAGGTTAATACGGAGCAAAAAGATTATTTAACCAATTCGAGCCTTCCGCTAAGTCCTTTAAGGGATGTGGCCGCTATTTTAAAGTCCGACTATTGGATGGACCGATTTTACATGAAATTACGCTTTTTGTAGTTCCAAATTGAAGCATGATCACGGAGTAGTGTGGTGAATTCTCTGACAGACGTATCCTGGGTACCTTACATAGTAAATCAACCGCGGAGGTTGGAACACTGCGATTTTGATAAGACTTTTACCGGCCTCAAGTTTCTGTCGAATTCAAGTTTCTCCGTATCGAATCATGTTTCCAACATAAGGAGCTTTCTCCCTAAATGAGATCGTGCTTTTGGAACTCTTTGCTTAATCGGCTACTCACACACACAAATATCATTCAGAAGATTCATTGATTTCGTTAACCAAAAGACGGACGTTTCAAAATATGCACGAAGAAAAGCTGGCGCGCGCTGGTAATTGGCATCCCAGCCACGGTCTGACCGTGAAATCAATCGGGCGATGGGATGGTTGGTATCTTGGTTAGCGATGGAAATGGTATGGTAAAGTTACCAAAGTTACCGCCAACCCCGGATATCATGCTTAGCCGTAGATGTCGATAGAATTCTCCTGAAATTGATACATCATTGGCCGTGTTGAGTATTCAGACCAAGTTTCCCGTTCGTTGTGGATATATTGATCTGTTGAAACTTGGCCATTTGGATGTGAGAACCATGAGTCCGGAGTATGAGAATGCTGCGCTCAGTGCTTACCCGGCTGTGCCGTGTATTTTTCCAGGCATGCTAAACCCAATGCAACGCATGGAAGGAACTCAGCCCCGCAAAAATGGACCTTTGGCCGTCAACGGAGACGCCTAGATTTTCTGGTTTCTCGAAGAAACGGAATCAAATGTGCGTCGATAATATTAGAGGCTTTATGCAGGTGCGTCACGACTCAGCAGCAATAAGTTGGGGCCCCTAGGCCTAACTCGGCATTGCCCTAACCCTACAAATTGCCGTACATGGCCTAGGGAGCCCCGTAATACACTGTGAGGAAAACAAAGTTGCAGATTTACAGACAAGTTCGAAAACTGTTTAATTTGTAAATTATACCAACAGATACAGTATTGGTATTTTTCTATATATTTTTATAAGCAAGACTATTTTATGATTATCACGATTTATATGCAAACTGACATCAGATCTTTCATATAGATAGAATATGATTATTTTATGTGGGTTAGGGTTATAAGGCCGCCAGGCATTTTTCAGCAAGCTGCAGCGCCCCAACTTATTGCTGCTGACCCACCTGCATAAAGCGTCTATTATCTGTTGTGCCCGGACAAGTCTCCGACTTATATTAGTACATCCTCGATAGTAGTAACTAATAGTACAGATTACTAACTAGTTAGTCGTCGGCTTATGATCTAGTCAAACAATTGACCAATATAAGGGTTAATCCCGCCCACAAATTTCCTATCGTTTGTTTTTGTTCTCTGTTTTCTCCAAGCTGTTCACGCTATTAACGGTCCAGTTGTCTTCATTCTCTTGACAGATCTCCCACCAAGGTCCATGGCAAGCTCAAGGCCAAGGCCCTTTGGGCTTTGCAGGATTGTGCTAGCGGCGACAGCCATGCTGGTGACAACAGCAATTGGCCAAACTGATAACAGCCAGTGGCAATCGCTCAACGCATCCCTATCGGGTGCTTTGAGATCCATTTATCCCCTAGCGCTGCCATGCTTTGGCAACTACAATGGCACCGCTGTCGAGACAGATCCAACCGAATGCGCGACTATCCAGGCCAATTACACGTCGGCCGCGTTTCGGGCGAATCTTCCAAATGCATGGATGAGCAATCAAGACGAAATGTGCTCATCCGATCCGCAAAATCAATGTTTACTGGATAATACCAATCCGACTGATCCCCTCGCGTACGGAAATGGAGCTGTTTGTAACCAAGGAATAGTTCCGCCGGTTTACCTGGAAGTTCGCGGACC
This sequence comes from Talaromyces borbonicus, assembly GCA_002916415.1. NCBI lineage: Eukaryota > Fungi > Ascomycota > Eurotiomycetes > Eurotiales > Trichocomaceae > Talaromyces > Talaromyces borbonicus. The sequence continues at coordinate 11,138 of NBSA01000008.1, forward strand.
TCATGATGTGATCACCACCTTCAAATATGCCAGACAGACGGGAACCAAGTTAGCTATTAAGAACAGCGGCCATGACTATCTTACCCGCAGCAGCGGCCAAGGTCGATTGCTACTGTGGACTCGAAACCTACAGTCCAAAAGCTACAGTAATTCATTTGTGCCTTGTGGTTGTCCCACAACGGATGTTTATAATGCTATTACCGCAGGAGCTGGTGTGAATATGGACCAGGCGTTTTCATTTGCTGAGCAGAATAATGTCACCTTTATCGGCGCCTACGCGTCCACCGTGGGCGTGTCCGGTGGCTGGGTACAAGCAGGTGGACACTCTGTACTATCTCCTGTCTACGGCCTGGGTGTTGACCGTGTGTTGGAGTTCAAAGTTGTCACCCCAGATGGCATATACCGCACCGCAAATGCATGTCAAAATCAGGATCTTTTCTGGGCACTCCGCGGTGGTGGTGGAGGAACCTTCGGTGTCGTCCTCGAAACTACCCATCGCGTTGAGCCTCTGGTTTCGATTATTGTAGCTGACATCAGCATCCCAGCTTCAACAGCCACTTTCACGCCTTGGTTCGAGATTATGGTTAATAACTCCTTGCAATGGAGCCAGCAGGGATGGGGTGGGCATATCACACCAAGCAGCCTCATCCACGTCAACCCGCTACTCACTCTACAGGAGGCAAAGGACTCAATGGCACCTGCTGTGGCCTTTGCTGAGGCTAACAACGGCTCGGTTACGTTCGAGGAGTTCTCGTCGTACTATCCGTTTTATCTGAAATACGTGGGCTCTAATCAGCTAACCGTTGGCAATGTACATATTGCGGGTAGTCGCTTGATTCCGCAGGCCTTATTTTCATCCGAAACTGGTCGTGCGCAGTTGATGCAATATTTGCAACAAGTTCATGCCCAGGGGCTCAGTCCTTATATTCCTGTCGTAGGACCCACTCTGTACAATTATACGGCCAATTCTACCTCGGCGACACCGGCATGGCGCGAGGCGATTTGGGAACTCGGTGCAGGTGCCTCCTGGGCATGGAATAGCACTCTAGCACAACGAGAGGCTGTCGTGACGAAATTGAACAATTTAACGAGCCTCGTTGAGCAAATCACCCCCGGTGGTGGCGCGTATCAAAACGAAGCGAGTCCCTTTACCGGCGACTGGCAAGAGGCCTGGTGGGGGCAGGAGAATTACGACTCATTGTTGGCGATTAAGCATAAGTATGACCCGCATGGGCTGTTGAGTTGTTGGAAGTGTGTTGGTTGGGCTGAGAACGCGGATGAGGGCTCTTGTTTGTCAGGCTTTGCAGACAGTACATAGTCTGTTACACATCTTGGTCAATTTCCTGTACATCGGATTAGAGTCATAAAAGTAATCGCTTACTAGCAGAATTTCGGTACCAGCTACTACCTAGGTACTATTAACACTAACCCGACCAGCCTACTACGTACCTAGGTAATATATCCTCTGGACCCTCGCTTATCCTTCGTCGAGGACACCTAGGTACAAACCCTTTCTATCTAGGTAGTGCAGCAGGCAAGGAAACCTCTTGTTTTTTTGTCTACCTAGGTAGAAACCTACAATGCACGGATCTATTCAAGTTAAGTATATTCTACATCTATAACTTAGGTATGTACAGATAAACTTGTCAAAGCCGATATAAGTGAACAGAAATATAGCAAATCGTTCGTAGTAAACATCGTCAACATGTCAAGTGAATTATTTCTCGGTGACTCCCGCCGTCGACGCACTTCGTCTCCCCCAGCCGAAAAACCCGCCGCCCGTAGACGTCGGGACGGCCTTGGCTGGTTCTGGCGATAATTTGTGCTGAGTAGAGAAATTAGCCAGGGTATCGCCCGTAGAAGTCTTGACTCGAGAATGGCCATTCATTAGTTTTCGGAGAGAGTCTAGTTTGGCTTTGACTTCCTCTAGCTCTTGTTTCGCGACTGCTTCGGCAGTTTTCGCATTCACTAGCTCCAGTAATAACGAGTCGTCGGAGGCAGTTGATTTCTCAGCCTCTGGTGCCTGCCCCAATAGGCTCTGGAGTCCCAAGCTACTTGACCGTTTAGGAAACCTGGTCGCATCAGTTTTGGAGCGGCCGAGCTTGAATTCTCGCAAACCAGTCGATGGGACAGGCCACGACTCGTTGTCGCTGGCAGGCGCAGAGTTATCCTGACTGCTGCTGTCGAGGGCGATAACTCCCTTGCGAGTGCGAAGATCTTGAACGGTTCGTTCGAGTTTTTGTCTCTCCCGATACCCGTCTTGAATGCGGGAGCGAGCTTCTCGCAATTCTTCTTTCAATCGCGCGTTCTCACTTTCGTGTTCGTCGAGCTGCCGAGAGAGATCGGCGCATCGTGCAGTTTCTGTTTCGTGCTTTTCTTTCCACCTACACACTTCGTCTCTCAGTTGATGTTTGGTCTGTACGATTGAGTTGCGTTTGTCGTTAACAGACGAAAATCGCTTTTCCGCTTTATTCACGAGTTCCTCGGTCTCTTCTGCAGTACCTGATTGCTTGACACAGTTCAACAATGCTCGCGAGAGTTCTCGGTCTTCTTCGCGGTCTTCCCGCTCTCGTTGTAGCTCTCGTGCCAACTCTGTCTGCTCCCGTTGCATGTCGCTCAACGCGGTGAGAAGATCTTCAATCTGCCCGTGTAAATCTCGATCTCTATGTGTGATGGCGGACTTTGCACGTGTCTTTTGGTCCGCCACAAGAGACATCTCTGTGGGCGCGGTGCTTGTCTCGGAAACAGAAGTTTCCATTGAGTTCAAGGTCGATGCCATACTCTGTTTTGACGGGGAGCGTCTGATGGTGCTCTCCGGGCGAGCAGCGGGGAGGTTCAGGGACTTGTGCGAACCAGACCATAGGCGACCGAGAAATCGAGACGCTGTGGCTTGAATTTGAGGAAAAGAAATGCCTGTAGGCACGCCCTGAGATTGATTGTAGGTGGCCTCCAGTGCCCGGAGGCTTTCCCTCGAGACAAGATGGGTCAAGGACACAAAGTCGTTGACCAGGTCGTCTGCATTACAGGCGTAGGTATCCCAAAGTTTTGGCGACAACAAGAACTGTAAGATGTCCTCGAATTCAGTGAACTCCATGATCCGCTTCTCGTTCCGCTGCATGAGTGACAGGGCGACTCTCATTAAGGTTTCAGACGCTCCTTCTAACAATAGGACATCGTATATCCGCAAAAGCATTGGTAAGGGACATGTGACGGCGAAAAACGAAAGAAACCATTGCGACACGTAGATCGGCTCGATATTCAGACTTTGAAGATGCGCATACAAGCCCGGTAAGCTGCGTGACAGAAGGGTCTGGAATTGATAAATGCGGAGGTGTAGGCCCGACAGGTCGGGTAGGAAACAAGAGCGCAAATCGTAGTGTTCCATGAGCCTTGGAGATTTTAGTCAAAACGTAGCAGAAAAAAAAAGGAGAAAAGGGAAATCATACCTGATCAAAACGCAAAAAGACTCCGCGTCCGTCATGTGCATCAAAAGAGGACCTACGACAAATCCAAGACCCTGGCAATATCCAATTTTTGTATCGTATAAACTGAAGCATTTCAGCACTCTCGCCAACATTTGCTGGCCTTCTCCACTGGGATCGCGGAACATCTCGACATTTGGGAAGCTACGTCCAATGTCCTTCCCAATGAGTCCCTCGTATGGGCTGGATTCACCACATAAGCGTCCAAATTCCTCGATCAGCATTGTATCTCTCGCTCCTGCAATACTAGCCCAGACGACTCCGCGCAATGGAGGGGGGATTCCTGCCCGAATTTTATGCGATGTCAACGTCGGCAATCGTTGCGCTGTGGTCGGGTAGTCCGCTACCAGAGCAGCCCAGAATTCAAGTTCAGTCATGGCTGGAATCTCCAATTGGGAGTATCGCAGGGATGCTCGAGGATCATTGACGAGTTTCTGCAGATGCTGGATGGATGGTGGTCGCGATCGGCGTTGGGCCTTTTTGGTGAGGCCCGATTTGGGGTTCGTCGCAAGAGCGTTATTCTCTTGCTCTAGACGGGCTAATAGCAATGCCGTTGACTAGGATTGAAATGTCAGTCAGGCGACCTTTTCGACGAACGTAACAATGACCAAGACCTACCTCGTCCGTGCCTTCAGGGCGAGGTTCTTGCTCCTCTGACCGGTCCAACTTCTCCCAGTCGACACCGGCAGTGTTTTCCGAAGAGGACGACGATGATTCGTATCCTTCTTGCGCAACGCCAGGCTCTTCGGCAGCTGATTTAAATGGTGATTGCCCTTCGTCAGTCGCAAATGCTTCGTCAGCCGCACTGGTCGCGGGCTTGTGATTTGAAGTTTGAGCTGTCTGGTTGGCGACGGCCATCGCAGAAGCCTGTTCTTCGTCGTTCATTTCAAATGGCGTCGCAGGGCTTCCAGACTCGGTCAAAATGCTTTCTGCACGCGAATATCGGTCGGATAAGGGAACGGTCACCATTGAGTCGGTGGTGACGGGAGAGATAAGTTCCTCGGCTGGAGAGCACGAGGCACCATTCTCAGTGTGTATGACAATATCGGCGGGAACACTCATGTTTATGCGACTTTTGAGCTACCAAACTGAAAGCTAGTGGACGGGCTCAACCCCAGAAATCGCGGTATTTGTCGAGTCGCCGCAATGACTCGGGGCTGTTCTGATATACTGCTCAACCAGCACAAAAAGGAGTCAGGGTCAATCCGTAAACAACGCAAAAGTCGTATGAATCATATAAATCGTGCAGTTGCCGCCTGCGACTTCTGACTGAGCAGACTGCATATAGTTGAAATGTAGATACAAAAGCGGTCGCCAAATCATTCAGATACTCAGCAAACAGACAATGATGAAAGAAGAAAAGGAATAGGTTAAGGGGATATAATTGTTTCAACCATTGATTTTCCATTCTTTTTTGGAGAGGGTTAACTAACTAGTTAGTAACCTTAGTCAGGCTAGTAATGACTAAGTCAGTCTAGTCCGTCAGTCTATCAAGAAGAAACGCGCTAATCAGGGGAAGGACCCCAAGGGGGGCCTTCTTTCCGCGTCTCGATTGGCGGATTCCAGGGGGAATTCAGGCAGGTACCATTTTAGTCCAGACTCTCTCGCTCCAGACTCGCTCTTTCCTTGTGCTTCTAATAAATAACTTACTCCTTCCTGAGTGACGAAGCGGGCCGCCCCTTCCCCTCCAGAGATAGTATTCTTCTTTCCTTGAGCGAGCAAACTGCGTGACTAAGCTTCATCTTCTTCATCTCCTTCTCTTTCTGCCTCTGTTCAATCAATTAACTAAATCAATTACTATCTTCATTTCATCAACATTGCTGAACTTCCAGGTTCATGGACATGTACTATTGAGACTGAGCAATTCAATTATTGTTGTCAACTGCTCCTATTAGTACATTCGGCACTCATCCCGACCTAGCCTACAATGGTATTTGCCGCTCGCCCCTTCTGGCCCCTTGGCCCCTCCGATTGGCTTCCTCTGTGCGTCGCGCAGACGGCAACCAGCAAATCGAGACGCGTTCCTTCATGCCACGCTGCCCTTAAGTTGGGCGATCGATGGGGGATGAAAGCTTCAAAATAATAAAATGATCATAGCATCTCACAAATGCAGTGAGGCAATGCTGGAAGCGATACTCCAATGAATCTTGAGATTGTCGTTGGTTTGCGTCGTTTGTATATCATATGGCTATTTCTGACTCAAACAGCCCGATGACTTCAAATGATGGGCATCATCACATCTTTCTAACGCATGTAGCAACGGTCGATTCCGACAGGACAGAACAGAACGACAGAACAGAACCGGCGATGCCAGTCAAGTCAACACCACGCGCCTCTAGGTCATCATCAGCCTAAAATTGACTTTTAGAGAACAGTGCAGCACTCAATTGGCATATACATAACCTTTGATTTGGCCGAGTCTGTACTATGTAGGAGGTGAAGTAATGTTAGTACAGTGGGGCGGGAAGGGCGTGGAAATATTTCAAACTCTCTACATCGATATAAACACGCCCGTAGCTCCTAGATTATACAGATGTATTTTTACTAAGAATTTATTAATAAATATATATGGCTTTAATCATGTTTATATATTATCAGTTAATCTGAGATAAACAGCTATAAATTTAAATCTTACAGATTTATAGCAAGTTTATATATAAGCAAATCATCCAGCTAATAAAGATTTTTATATATTAAATTCAGTTAGCCTGCCAGGCTATTTATTCTATACTAGAAAAAAAAAAAGAAAAATCTTTATTCTTTAAATCTAAAAAGATTGACAGATTAATTATTTATATGACTTTATCTTAATATATTTATTATTTTTCTTATAATAAATTAGTCAGCTATCTTAATCTAAACTACTTAAAATAAATAGTTAAAGCAGTTTTAAATTTAAAAAGCTATTACTAGTATTTTATATATTAAAAACTATTTTTTTTAGCAGTTAATAAAGCAAAGCAACTTGTTTAGACTTAAAAATATATTAATTAGTTATTAAAATAATAAAAAAATATACTATGAATAAATAAATTCTGAATACTTAGAAATAAGCATACATATATATAAATTATTTAAATTAAAGATAAGATATATAAGAATATATATATTATTAAACACCAGCCTTAAAGCTTAGAATAAATAATTTAAAATATTTTTTATAATTATATTAAAGGCTCTTTTTTTTTCTAAGAAAAAAAATAAGAAATAATAAATTTAAAAATTTACTACTATTATATTTTTCTTTTAATTAAAGATTATTTATCTTAGAATCTTTAGTTTATATTAATATAGAATAGTATATCAGATTATAGAGCTCAGACTATATAAAATTAGATTCAAGAATATAATATTATTATAATATATTAATCACTTTATTCTTTAGATTTAAATCTGATTAAAATAGTTTAGAATTAAATAAAAAATTTTTTATAAATTAATTTTTTAGATTAAATGAGCATTTCTGATCTAAGAATTGCCTTATAAAAGATATGAGAAGCTGTTTCAGAGAGTTATCTGACTAAATTATTAGAATCTATGCCAGAACAGTATAAAGCTGTACTGGAAGCCAAGGACGGGCATATCAGATTTTGAAGGGGATGCGTGTACGTAGCTAGTTCATACAAAAAAGGCTTAGAGCTAGGTGGAGCCTACTAACGTTATTTATTCACCATACAGGTA
>NBSA01000010.1:0-17782 GCA_002916415.1 Talaromyces borbonicus
ACGGGCGTCGCCGCTGCCTTTGGGGCAGGTCCCCGGGGGGACCACACCCAACACACAAGCCGGGCTTGAGGGCAGAAATAACCTATCTTCGTATGAGGTTTTATGCATCTCACCGGCCTGAAAGCCCTGCCTCCTCGATCTTTGTCTCCACACTGACTAGTTGAAGTGAAAGCTGAGAACTGAAAAATCTGAGGGTGTTTTTAATATTTCGACGGTTGTGTTGTTTCGATAAGATTTAGATATGTGCAGTGTATAACCAGATTATCAACCACTTAAGATGAATGAATCATTTTGCTATACTCAGCTTCTACTTTACACCAGCATTTACAAGGACTACACATTTGTGACGGCTGCACGTTTGTAATATCTGTCCATTTGTGAAAACTGTACTTTTGTAAGGACTGCACATTTGTGAGGACCGTACATTTGTGAGGACCGTACATTTGTGAGGACCGTACAGTTGTTTGCAAAAATGGTGCATGACTTCTCTCTGTTCAATTGTTTAAGATATTTCACCCTAACCTTAATCAGGAAAAGTGCCGGATTAATGATATTCCAAAAGTTTCACTTAACCGTAATTTACCGTAAGATAGCATCACGTCACATTGAAACTCCAATACACAGTATTATTATTATACACTGTGGAAATCGATCGAGTTGATAGTTACTGGAACCTTCCATGTGAGCCAGAATACCCACTAGTGGATGTCTAGCAGCCCCTGCGAGCTGTTACATCCTGGCTGCTTTCGTATTCCTCCTATCTTGCCATCCTACATTTGAAAATACAGGCTCTAGTTTAGAGTTGTGCCGGACGGAACTATGTGGAACGCCACTAATGATGACTCTGCTCATTATTCTTAAGCTTGTTGGCACAATCTCACCCTATGCTAGTGATGTGAATGAGCACCAATGTCAGACGTATGAAAAATAGAATCCTCGGTGGCATCTATTGCCTTGAGGAGAGGGGTTTTATTTGTTCAAACAACGAGATTGCTTCCCAAGCAGAAACTTGGGAACAATCTTTGTTGTATGCCTCCACCCCAGGTAACTTCGATGACCACACGCGGTCTGTTTATTGTCCGTCCCCAAACCATTTGCGCACTGAACGTTCAACCTCATTGCCAGGACCCGGCCGCTTAGGCTTCTACGATGAGACGAGAACCGGTAATGGCACACCATATGATGGAGATGCTCCAACATATTTGAACTATCGAATTGACTGGAAGGCTCTTCTGAACAATCGTTCAGTAGGCACAGATACTGAGCAAGATCTGATTTTGAAGCCCTCTTCATACTGGCAGAAAATAAAGGAAAAGGCCAATGTTATAATATAAAAACATTAGATCAATTTCAAGAAAGTAACTCGACCTGAAGCATGCCCTAAAACAAGCATGTTCTCATAGACGGCGGAACATGTTGCTCGATATTCAACAGGCAACCAAATGATATTAGTATCGTTTCGAGCCACCCACTCATTCCGTAAGAGTGTATTGCTGTAGAGACCACTAGCTGTTGGAGAGCTACGGCGATTATAAAGAGGTTCAACTTCGAAGCGTCCTTGATCAGTGAACAGGAGTTTACCATCTAGAGAGAACGATAGTGCGTAAATTGAATCAGAGTGGCCGTCGAGGGTTTGCTGCAGGTTGCCAGTAGCTGGATCCCACAGCTTGGCTGTCTTGTCAGAGGAACCTGAGGCCACTAATCTGGTATCTAAAGAGAATGTGACTGCATTAACCCAATCAGAGTGGCCTTCAAGGGTCTGCAGTAAGCTGCCTGTAGTTGAATCCCAGAGTTTGACTGTCTTATCAACGGAGCCTGATGCCACCAGTTTGCTATCTGAAGAGAACGCTACTACGTTAACTGATTCAGAGTGACTTTTAAAAATCTGCTGTAGGCTACCAGTAGCTAGATCCCACAGCCTGACTGTCTTGTCTGAGGATCCTGAGGCTATTAGTTTGCCATTTGAAGAGAATGCGACTGTGTTAACCCAATGAGAGTGGCCCTTGAGGGTTTGTAGCAGGCTGCCAGTAGCTAGATTCCAGAGCTTGATTGTCGTGTCAAAAGAGCCTGAGGCCACCAATTTGCCATCTGGAGAGAATACCACAGCGCGAACCCAATGAGAGTGGCCTTCGAGGGACTGCTGCAGGTTGCCAGTAGCAGAATCCCACAGCTTGACAATCTTGTCTTCTGAGCTTGAAACAACAACGAATCTGCCATCCGGAGAGAACGCCAATGTATCAATCATTTGAGAGTGGCCTTTGAGGGTCTGCAGAAGGCTGCCAGTAGCTGGATCCCAGAGCTTGATTGCAGTGTCAAAAGAGCCTGAGGCCACTAGTTTACCATCTGGAGAGAACGCTACTGCGTTAACCGAACCAGAATGGCCTTCGAGGGACTGCTGCAGGATGCTAGTAGCTGAATCCCACAGCTTGACAGTGTTGTCTTCTAAGCCTGAAACCACCAATTTACCATCTGGAGAGAATGCTACTGCGTTAACTGAATCAGAGTAACTTTCGAGGGTCTGCTGCAGGCTGCCAGTGGCTGGATCCCACAGCTTGACTGTCTTATCACCGGAGCCTGAGGCCATCAGTTTGCCATCTAGAGAGAATGCAATTGCGCTAATCCAATGAGAGTGTCTTTCGAGGGTTTGTATTAGGTTGCCAGTAGCTAGATCCCAGAGCTTGATTATCTTGTCGTCAGAGCCGGAAGCTACCAGTTTGCAATCTGGAGAGAACGCCATTATGAGAATCATTTTGGAGTGGGTGACATAGGTCTGCTGCAGGCTGCCAGTAGCTAGATCCCAGAGCTTAAATGTTGTATCATAAGAGCCTGATGCCACCAGTTTGCCATCCAGAGAGAACGCTACTGCGTTAACCAAATCAGAGTGGCCTTTGAAGGTCTGTTGCAGGCTGCCAGTAGCTGGATCCCATAGCTTGACTGTCTTATCACTGGAGCCTGAGGCTATCAGTTTGCCATCTGGAGAGAACATCACTGCGTGAACCGATTGAGAATGGCCCTTGAGAGTTTGCAGCAGGCTACCAGTTTCTGGATTCCAGAGCCTAACGTTCTTGTCGTCAGAGCCAGAGGCCACCAATTTTCCATCCGGAGAGAACGCCACTGCTTTAACCGATTCAGAGTGGGCCTCGATGGTCTGCTGTAGGCTGCCGGTAGCTGGATTCCAGAGCTTAACTGTCTTGTCGTCGGAGCCGGAAGCCACCAATTTCCCATCTCGAGAGAACGCCACTGCTTTAACCGGTTTAGAGTGGCCCTCGATGGTCTGCAAAAGTGCACTCCAAGCTGATTCGACCTCTGGCAACTTTTGAATCCAATGGGGAATTTTATTGATGTACATATTTCTAATTATACTTGTCGTAGGGCTGAAAATAAGTGCAGATGAATAGAGCTGAAGAGGTGCACAGTCAATCATTGAACTGTGTTTTCGGATGAACCGCATTGCATCAGCGAGGAATTTCGATATTTCCATGTCTTTATCAAACTGAATGAAATATCAGATTTTAGGAACAACTTGATATCGAATGTAGAGACACATACAACAAGAGTCTGTAAGATACGAATTAGGCCAACACTTTCCACAATTCTAGCTAAAAGGCTCAATGCTTCCAGCCAATGTAAAAAGTGGTTGTGTAGAAATACGTAGACTGGATCATTGTCATTGATGCACGTTTGACTTTCTTTCAAATGGTACACCCAAAAGCGGCATGCATATTGCATGTCTGGTGGTAGGTTCTTGGTTATAGCTCTGCTATTGATCTTAGCACGTAGTGTTCCACGGTCCGGCAGATTACATATATTTTCCTGAAGACCCCCAGGTTGGGACATTCGTTCAAGGCACTTAGTCATGATCATTTTGTGTGATTCATTCTCGTCTAACCAAAATGAGTTCGTGTCACGTTTGTCGGGATCAATCAGGAAATCACGGAATGAGAGGTGCAATATCCTTATCGGAGATTCATCCGAGAATGGCACGCTTAAAACAGAATGGAGTGATGAGAGCTGCCCCTCAATCTGTTGCCTATCGATACCAAGCAAAGAAGCCAAAGATGACCGCGAGAGTGGCTCAGCTAGATGAACAATTGTGCCTACAATCGTTCGGAACCTCTCTACCAGTGATCTCTGTGCCCTTTCGGACTGTCCATGGATCAGCTGGTTTAGAATTGGGGGGTAAGTGGCATCTAGCTTGTCCATCTCAGAGCCACTCTTCATATTTTGATATTCAATAACCTTTTTCAGCTGGCCTGATGGGTCCGACCACGCTGGATCTTCCACAAACCGGCAAAGGGTAGCAGCAAAAATGAACAGCGGAGTAGCCATTTGAACTAAGGACGACATCACCTCTGGGCTAGGCCAATCAGATGGAAGCTCAAAGCCACCTTTTGAATATTTTACCTGGATTTGGGCAAATCTGTATTTGAGAAAAGTGGCGATGTCGTGCTTGATGATAGCCTGAGGTATTTCATGAAGCTCTATATTCTCCCACACCTCTTGGGGTATGTTTGCGAATCCAGATCGGATTTCCTGCTCCGGTCTACTCGTGATAAAGATTTTCAGGCTCGGTGACCATTTGTTCCTCGTTTGTGATAGAAGGTGAAGAAGAGTGTCTCCCTCCTGCGCACATTCATCTAAGGCATCAATCACAAAGATAAATTTCGGGGTTTGGGGGTCTTGATCCCGAATATGTGACAGAGGTCGACAAATCAGTTTCTCAAATTGCTCCCCCATTGATTTATCAGATATGTTAGGATCAGCATCAATTGCTAATTCAACATAAGCGATCAGAGACGGAATCTTGGCCAAAAGTTGGGCACAAATTGTTGTAAAAAACATAGCCACACTACTCCGATCAGACTCCCCTCGCTTGAAGAAGAAACTGGCTCCTAATTTTCCTTCCATGTTAAGGGACTCGGCTACTGTCCGAGAAATTGTTGATTTTCCTGTACCAGCCATTCCTTTCAGCCAAAATATCGACTTTCCTTGCGCATTTTCGGCCCATTCTCTGATTTGACGACGTAGGGCAGTCCTTGTTTCTGGATGGCATCGTGAATCAAGATCCCCATCTAAGGAGTCAAATGTGGAGCCTTTCGCATACGGTAGCTTTCCAATAACTTTTTCACGCCGTCGGTCACTATCTGAGATCTCGATTGCAGCATTCGTCTTTGCAGCGATATCATGCATTTCGTTTATTATGTTTCTCTCGCCTGTACGTCTCGTTAATAGAGAACACTGCGAAATTGCTAGAGACTAACCCGAAGAAAGTATATCAATGATCCTCTTCTCAGCTTCCACTTTATTTGGTGCAATGCGAGAGAGGAGATCTTTAGCATAAGCGGCTGCAGCCATCGCGGCATATCCTTGCCACGCATTGTTCTTGTGAGAGTCAGAATAGTCACAAATACCCCGGATAACCAGGCATGGAAAATGATTCATTAAGCCTGCTGCTTCCATCTCAAAACATAGGACATCCTTCTCTGCTGCAAGTCGGTCACGGGCTACAGCATCTTTCATCAACTGGTTTCCTGAGGCGATCAGGCCATAGTGAATGGTTGGATTATCCTCGTGTTCTGCACGCTCCTGTCGCTCGACCAAATATGACGGGTTATTAGTACAGAAGTCTGCACAGGCCCCTGTATGGGTGATGTCAGCTTTGAAAAGTCTGTCAGAAACAGGATGCGGTCGTTTATATTTCCGACATAGCCTCGGATTATTTTCAAGGATCGTTTCGATAGCCTCTTCAAGCCGATGCCCCTTCCTCTCGTGCTGGGCCTGAATTCCCATCACTGCACCCCGTAGCATTGTTGGAGGTTGATTTAGAAATCTCATAGATTGGAAAGCCTGCTCTTGTATTGTTTTGCCAAAGTCGTACTGAAAAACACCGCCCTCACCCTCACAGGGCACGCTAACCACAATATCGCCAAGACGGATATCACGCTTTGTTGGTACCCCACCACCAATACCCACCAACAAGCCAATCCTGACATTTGGGAAACTGTTAAGCATATTTGTGGCCACACTAGCAGCTGAAGCTGTTCCATATTCACCATTTGGTAACACGGCGATGACGACGTTGTGTTTTCCAAGCCTGCCCAATGTGTAGTCGTTGGTGTCATTAGGCGAGACAAACTCGGGTGGTTCATGCTCGTCATCGAGGAGTTCTTGTGCGGCGACATATTCCGTGCTTAAGGCACAGATCCATCCGACTGTGTAGTCGTTTGGGTTAGACATTCTTAGTAATCGAAAATGTGCGCCACACGCCGTTGGAATTGATTTTCAACTGTTGTATTTGGCCGATTATGGGTGGCTTTCACTTAAGTCAGGTGGTCAAGTCGTGATTGTTTCCAGCCTGATAGCCCGTCTGCAAGTTAGCCTATGCAAGGATTTCCCACGTGAGGCTCTTACTTACTTGACCATGAAAGTAGCATTTTGATTGCAAAACCTAGACACCAGACGAACGTAGAGCATAGACCAGGAGATGGGTTTGACAAGGAGATGATGGTAAAGTAACCTACCTACAGCGATTCAGCCTTGTCTTCAATCAACCCCGCTCGCCACGTGACACCTATCTACAAGGCTATCACATCTCACTCAACTAGATAGCCTAGATAAGATAATACGTGTAACTTACGAAGAGGTTCGGTCACATTAGTGTTTCGTATTATACAAGCGAACATTCTGGAACGAGAATATTTGAACGCTTAACCGAATACGAACTAGTTTGTTTCAAGTATGGGATTGAACAAAGAGTGTGTGAGTTGTCGAGGGAAACTGATTTGTAAGGCACTGCATAACTAGGAGCACGTCTTCATATTAGAAATGCGGTATTGGTTTCTCTTACTGTATCAGCTAGGCTACAGTGCAGTAATTTAGTCTTGTTTTGATATCTGAATGATGATCGATGCTGATTATTGGAATAGGTTCCCTTGTATTTCCCTGTTTTGCATTTTAACTGGGGTTCCAGTTACAGCTAGGCGCTTTTCAATTGTTAGGCCTGCATTTCGAAAGTGACCTTTTGCACTTCCGACCCTTGCACCTACTTTCTTAACACACCAATCGAGAAAGCTATCAAACCCTTGATCCGGGTTATCCTCATAATATTGCCAATGACGCTGGATAAAGGCCTTCAACTCAGCAAAGAACTCCTCAATTGGATTGAGATCAGGAGAATATGAGGGTAAGTATACTAATTTGACACCAGCTCTTAAGCACATATCTTCTAGCTTGTCGGAATGATGGAAAGAGGCGTTATCCCTAATAATAACTGACTTTGGCTCTAGCCATTTTCCATAGTGATGAAGTAGTTTCTTAATAAAATCCTCAAAGAACGAGGCATCAGTTGAGCCTTTGAATATGCGACACATGATGATTCTATCTTGAGTGTAAGCTGGAAGGATCTGATACTGCTAATCACGATTAAACTGAGCTATTTAGGATGATGATGTACCAAGAGAAGACCAGCCTGTTCTTCTAAAACCTGCCCTCTTATTACATCCTAACTTGTCTACATATACTAGGTGATATGATTGAAAGTCGGATACTAAATATAGATAACCATCGCGTAGCTCGGGATTTCGCTATCTTGCTCTTTGTTTTAAAGTCTTCTTAGATCAACCTTTACGTTTCAGAGCACAACTTATATACTCCATTCATTCACCCTTTACCAAACTCGTCCCAAATGAATACGATCATCTCATCAAGATATAATTGAGGCTTTTTAAAGAGATAATCGCAAAAAGCTTTAATCATCACTGGTGTAAGACTTCATGGGCGTCCTTTTTTATTTGGAAGAACCATCATGGTACCAAAAAGTACAAGTTGGTCCGGTGCCTGCTTACTATACTCGGATCACATTTAGCAGCATCCACAATGGCGGATGTGGTAAGCTTATTACTCATCAGCATGCCATGAATGAATTCTCGCGTCGAGGGTGGTAGATTTGGGGCCATCTCAGTAGGAATCAGTGCCACTAAAGGTTGATCTACAGGATCTTCCGGGAGGATCATTTTGCATAACCACGTGAATAAGGTGCAGGTATTACCAATACGCGTAATCGAATGCTATGAGTCACCACGTATTCCGTACTAGCCGATACAGATATGTGAGACAGGGGTTTCGGAATAAATACAAAAATAGTTTAGCGTCTCTTGGCTACTGTGATGGCTCAGGCCAAAGAAGTTCTATTGCACTATGGGTAGCTCGTACCAGAAGAATAAGTATGAACAGGAGAAGAAGAAGGAAGAAGAGCCGCACCCAGGTGTCCATATAAATAGCCATCCTGATTGACGGGCTTCTCCGTCCAATACAAATCCATGTACAACAAGATAAACAATGACGACATGGCGTTCTTACAAACACGATATTTGACGGGTAGCTCCGTCAAAACGACATGCTCGTAGAAGCTCTTGATGCGGCCGTCACACTACAGGGATCTGTAAACAATTGAAGTGAGTAAAATCGTGCACCGTTTTTGCAAATAACTGTACATTTGTGAGGACCGTACAGCTGCACATTTGTAAGGACTGCACATTTGTAAGGACTGCACATTTGTAAGGATCGTACATTTGTGTAGGCCCAGGTCTAAGTGCACTGTAGATTCTGTGGCCAGCACGCCTTGTACTCCTCTATAGGCAAATAATGACTCATGGGCTAGAATGTTCTAGAAGAGTCATGTGAACATTCTAATTGGATTATAGGACCCGGGGCTATAAATTTTGTGGGCCTCCGTCTAAAAAGATTTCTGGGTGGGGCGCGCGAGTAGCCAAATGCTTACATTTCGCAAACCGTTAAGCGCTGCGCCCAGTGATTAAGTTGCCCTTAGGCAGCATGTGCCACTTCAGCATGGAGAAATGTAAGGGTCTCAGAGGAATCTCGTACAGAAGTAACTATTGCATAGGATTAGAATAACATTAGAGTACATATAGTAACAAGACAATGCGATAAACAAAGCATATCCCTAGTTTCTCCATCATATCGACAAGTAAGTCACATGGCAGTGTCACGTGACTCGGTGACAAGGAGCCAGAAACGGCATCAGCCAGATTTGGCCCACGCTACGGATCTAGCGCTGAATTTCTTTTTTCAGGCGTGCTTAGGCTGTGTACATAAGCAGCTAGAAAACGCCTTTTGTGAAAGTCAACTTTGGAAAAACCGAAGAGGCACCATTTAAAGCGCTGGAGCAGACTTTGTCAGTACTATATAAAGGGCCATGCTTTTTATACAGTTTTCTTCCCAATTACTTCTATCCTATCTCAATTGATTTAAAGTAGAAAGATGACTACCCAAAAAATCCGGATTAATTTGATGACCACGTTGCAAAAAAAGCATAAGAGATAGCAGCGACATAGATGCGGGAGTACACTGCTGAAAAAAGCATATGAACTCAGCATAATGGCCGATGCCGAAGTTTTCCTTGGGATCAGATTTCGTGATAATGGTCGCATCAAGACATTTTGTGCGGATATAACTGGGATTTGGACATCACAATTATCGCATCTGGTAAGCGTCCTCCCCTATTCTCTGTTTGCAGGGCTGATCGAAATAGGACTCTTACTATCCAATACCAGAACTCAAAACACCGAGTGATTTCTCTGAAAGCACGTTGGAAAAGCAAGTGAAAGAGGAAGGAACATGACGCCTGCAAGACAGGGAATTATTGCATAAAAGATATCGTTCCTGCCCATGAATCTTATGTAAATCAATCTAAGTTTATTAGTTCCTGATATCTCATATTGTCTCTACCTAATGTAGTTAACCAATAATATTAACAGCAAGTTTTGACGGCGAACCCCTTCTAGTATCTACCACAGCGTGCTTAATCTTCTCATTTTGCGAATGGCTCTGTAATTTGGGTTTCTGTCCTTTGACAACTCTCCGTCGTGCTTCTTGGTGAGTTTGAAAGTCGGTAAAACCATTCCCAAATCACCATACAATGACATACCGCAGGTCTGCGACTCTCCTCTAAAATGACTGCCTGATTAAAGATTCAAATTTATTATTCATGGGTGCCGAAGCTATATTTAGACCCAAGGAGCCATGGCTGATAAGAAATTATCACATAGCCTGTGTTTGCATGGAAGAGAAACTTTTGCTTAGGCAAAATTATTGCCTAAGAGACCTAGACTAGACTGCTGATTTATACAATGCAGAAGACAGATATTCATATAAGACAGATTCACGCAGAAGAGAAGTTTGTGCATAAGAGGGATTTGTATATAAGAGAGACTTGTGTATAGAAGGATTTTTCGCTTAAGCGAACTTTAGGTGTAGGAGAATTTCTCACAAAAATAGATTGCTTGCATAAGAGCCTTGGCGAATCAAAGAAAAAAAATCTCCTCGAGAAACTCCAATGTCCGAAACTGGACGCGCAAGATCCAAAATTGTGCCGGCACGCAACTCGCCGATCGTATTGCGAATTCAGCTGCCGATTCATTGTGACATAGCTTCTCCGTTCGATCAAATACGTTTTCTTAATTCTCTCATCCATTCATTGGCTGATCCTAGTAAGCACAATATTCTGGTAGATTGTTGTGACGTTACACATATTAAAGGAAGAACGACTGAATGCGTCTGAAAAATATCTTGCCTTGCAGGCGAACTATTCTAATTCTATGTTCTGACATGATCATAGTATAACCCAAAAATAGATTCTATAACTTGTGAATATATGCTAGAGGGCGCTCACAGATGAAACCGACAAGCCAAAGAAAAACCCTAAAACTCAGTATTCAATATCGTAGTTCTGACTGCATGCGTGATAGCTCCCGTTGGAAGGGGTCGGACTGTTTGTTTGGGATTTTATCCCTGACAGTCACCCATTTCCTTTTGTGATTGGCAGTAATAGGGCCCAGTGGTGTCCGTTTTTGATATTGAGCTCGTTCGAAATCAATGAACATGACCCGTTGATTCTCCTCATTCCATATTATGTTCCCCGGGATTGGATCACTGTGGAGAACATCAAGCTTGTGAATATTATATAAAGATATCTCAGCCTGTTTAATAAGCTTTGTCTTATTGATTTTGTATTATCTGGCTAGATTTCTCTCAGTGTAGCTCATCAGAGTCAAGTGAACCATCATAGCAATGCCGTCGTATGAGAACGGTTGATAAAGATTAAGACTGCCTAAGATAATTGAAACGCATTGCCCTTAAATTGCATAAAGATAGAAGTATATCATCTCCTCCCATTTAACACACTTGATGAAGTTAATCAGAACATCTTTCCTAACAAAGGTATACCCATGCGACCAGAGAGTGATCTTGAAAAGAGCTCCGCGCATGCCATGTATATAAAGTGATTTACATCCAAGCTCTTTGTTAGGGTCTCAGTCCTCAAAGAGCTGTCAATCCAGTGATTTAATAAGTATTATAGTATTAAATTGATATCGATTAGTTCCATACTTGCTCGCGTTGGGACATTCTCTATCCAGTGGTCCTTTGTTCCGTAAGCCGCAAAGGCACTGTTGAGTACAGTACTTTTGAGTCTTGCCTTTTGAAGCCGATTGCTGTAATCTGGTCAATATTTAGGTTGTGGTAACTATGGCTTGACGCTGAGGAAACTAAGAGTCATATAGCGCTCAACTGGGAGTGGATAGATTTAAGCTATTGTCAGCATCATCTTCCGATTCTGATAAGTATGATTCTTGCGATAGCTCACAGAAAATAGCTACAGATTTTGATCTGATCTTCACTAGGAACTGGCGGCAATAAGTCGTTCAACTAAGCAGTAATTTGTAATCAGAAGCAGAAATATCCTTCTTCTTAATTTTCTCTAGGAGGTCATCATATATCATTTCCCATATTTATAATTGACTTCTGGCCCAGTTCCTCCAAGTAATATCCCATAAAGAAGTTCACAGAGCTCACAGGGTGAAAGCTAAAAGCTAACCAACTGCGGTTAGATGTAGTCGATTGTCATTGCTGAACCAACTGATAATATTGCCAACATCTTCTTCCAGTACTGATAGATAATAGAGGATGGTAGAAGGGTTATAATAAGACACATAAAGGAAAATGTATGCTTCACCTGTGGTCACGCAGCCGTACTCATTTCTATTTATATATATATAGTCTGAGAGCTGTGTAATCACTATAGCAATAATGCGATAATAAATATTCTTCAATAATTCTTTGTTTTGGTATCGTACAATGCGGTCAAGCTCCATGTCTTATAGACCAGCTTTGATGTGAGTAAGAGACAGTTTATACGGAGCCTTATATTCAATAAGAAAAAATAGAATCTTCTCGTCCAGTCTGTAATTATAAACGCAGAACTGATCAGCGTGAGAATAAGGCAGATGTGGCTGTATAATCATTTACCTTCCTATCTGTGATATTAATCTGGAGGTGTCCCTTAACCATCTTGCCAGGCGCTTAAAGCAATAATACTTTTTCTGATCCAAACTCAAAGAGCTTATATCTGTAACTATCCTGGATTCATCTATTAATATGTTTGCATAATTCTCAAATATGATGTCTCTGTTAAGATAGAATCTTCTTTATAGTTATAGATTGGTGTGGAATTGCTTGATAACTAAGATAACACGCGACTCTATGCTGTGATGCTGAAAGTAATCTAAATCCAACTCGGAGCTAAACATTCTGTCTCTGATTTCACTTCTGAATTCTATCAAGGTTATCGCAGGTATAAAGTGACGCTTGATGACAAAATCAGTGTCTGTTAGATCCTTTTATATTGTCATCTGCTTGTCTGGAAATTTTATTTATTCCTGGATTCTGCTCAGTCACAGTTTGCGATCTGTATTAGTAGAATCACTCTTCATAAATGATTTTCTATCCTTCTGAATCATCAGACCAAGGAAGAGATGTTTGTGACATGCGTTGAGAAATTCGGGGAGTATGGTATTCTGAGTTTGTTGTCTTTCTTGGTCTAGGTTCTGTTCCGCGTCCTTTCATCGTTATTGCTCTTCCTCTCGTCGTCGTTCCGCTTCCTCTTGTTGTCGTTGTTCTTCCTCTCGTCGTCGTTGTTCTTCCTCTCGCCGTCGTTCCGCTTCCTCTCGCCATCGTTCCGCTTCTTCAAGACGCTTGCGTAATTCATTTAGCTCTTTCTGCGACATCTCGACTTGTTTTGAAAGCACCTTCTTCCAACCAGACATAGGAGTTTGTTTTGATCAGTCGGGCACTAAGACCATATTCGGTATAGCGTTAAAGTTACGAGAGGAGCCGGGACGAATAAGGACGAATAAGGACGAATAAGGACGAGTAAGGACGAATGAGGACGAATGAGGACGATTCAAAACAAATTCTAATAGTCCATCTCATCAAGAGCTCTTAAAAGATGAGATGGAGTCCACACTGCCAGTGATTCCTGGATGCAATTGTTCTTCACACAGAGAGATTTTTAATGCTTGGCCCCAAAGTAACGCGATTCTGCGTGTCTCGTCCTGCATGAGGATCTGCCCATACTGCGGAAAAACACATTCAAATGCCAGCCGTCTTTGAAAACATCTCAAAGGACATACTTATCGCTCCAGAAATCTCACCGTTGAAGCTGAACATACTGGTGTCAAAGTCGGGTTTGTCATTTGTTATTTCAGTGCTGTAACTGTGTTTGACAATAGAATAGGAAACCCCACTAGAGCGCTGCCCTAGACAATAACTTAACGTCAAAGATCGCAGAGCATTCTGACTCAGTAGAAGATGACAGAATAATCATTGTATGCTATGGAAGCTTACAGTCAGCGAGCCCTGTACAATAAACCCTCGAAGAGATTCAGGAATGTTTTGGAGCTATTTTTAGTGGTTTGAGTTGCTGTGATCTGTATCCCCTAGCCGATGCCCTGTTAACTGTGCGATCTTTGTGGAGTTCCTGCACCACATCTGTGCTTATATTGTATGATTCATCTCAATGCTGGACTGTCTGAATTCTGTCAACTTGCGACTTGGTCGTCGATACGCTGGTCAGAATCGAGAACACACCAAGCCAGCCTGACTCAGAAGAAGACTTCCGGGTTAGTTGCCAGGGCGAGATCAATGGATTGATCAATCATAGAATTGTTCTTGCGCAATTGATTGATCCAGACCCCGTTCAATTAGTATTCCTCATGGGTATGCGATTGCCTGCTGTAGAAAATTGCGGCTTTCGCTGTCCATATAATCTGTGCCTCGTAGTGGAGCCTGAGGAAGAATGCAATGTCCAGGTTAATATGACCTTCAAGTACTCATTCGTTGATCTTTATATTGGTAAGTTCTCGTGTCGAATATAAGCGATTTCTGGCTGAATAAGCAGATTATGGAGCGGACGGCTTATCAACTCTGGTCGGAGAGTGTCGAAAGATATGGCTTTTATACCCTCTATTGGATGTTAATCTACGAGCCATGAAGACGGTGGGCAGTCACTGAGTCAAGCTTTTCTGAATCATGTATCAGCTGGAAGGAGGAATCATAGCATTGATGAATGCATCCCATGCCATCTATCTATCTGCAGGTTGCATTCATGCGACATTTATCTTATAAGGCGGTTTTCTTATAGCTAAGGACTTTACAATATCTGAGTCTCTTGCAGCCATTGCTTCCTATCTGCTGCACAGGTTAGATTGAATCCTTACACCAGCCGCTCGGGATATCTGCTATAAATGGTTCGAACGATGCCTAGACGTGTGTTTGTGTAGTGGAACGTTGAATTTGGCACTCGAAGCATGGGTTTGCTTCTAAGATGCCCTGGCTGTGTGGGCCGCATTGCATCGACAATGGCGAGTTTGTGTTCGCCATCTCTGGGAGCAGCATTTGCATGAGACCATTGCCCAGAATTGTCTGTGCGGTTGGGAAGAAAACAGCATGTCATTACCTCAGCATGTGTTTATGGTACACCTTACTTTCTTGTTATCATCTTCACAAATACGTCGATTGAAATGAATATGAGGGGAAGGTGTAAATCAGATAAAATAGCGAGTTGGTCAGACGCAAGAACAATCTATTCTACAACAAGAAGTACATTGAATTTGTGGGATTAGACGCTGGAGTGTGGTTCGAGATCGCAAATCTTTTTCATCCATCTGAAATGTGGATTATTCACACTCCAGATGAAGCGTTTGGAGGGTGTAGTGCTATAAATAAAGCGGTGGTCGACTGATTCAATCATGTCTTTTGGGGCCTGTGAAATGGCAGTGTCTCAGAGCGTGATAGTACGGTTAGTGCTTAGCATGAATTGAAATGGGGCATCTGCCGGCCATCGCTCATCCAGGTTCTTTTGGAGGAGGTCTGGCATGGTACTGTTGATCTCAAATTCGGCCCGGATTTCTTCGCGTGTATATAGCCATGTATAAACGATCATATAACATCCATCTTTCAGATATCTGATTTCGGATATTTTGGCATATTCTTTTCTGTCTGTCTCTGAGCAGACTTTGATGATATTCTTAATGTGTATAGTCCATATATCAAGCTAAGTAAAATCTATATAATTAAGCTTATTCCAGGATATTGCACTGTCTATTAATATAGGATAAAGATTCTAACTATCATTATTCTTTATTAGATATAGAACTTCTGCGGGCAGAAGCATTTAAAATAATATTGATAAAAAAGATAAATTTAAAAAGTTATTAATTATTTTATTACTATTATCTGAGTAGTTATTGCTTTTAATTATCTAGATACTAGATTATATTAGATAAAGCATCAGCAGAGTATAGAAAAGATAAATCACTTAGTCTTTCTGAAGATTAGAGCTTTTAAAAGAGTATAAAAATACTGTTATCTTTATTATTATATCTATATACAGAAGAGATAAAAGTAGTCTTAGTATCATTATCTAGATTTATAGAAGCAGATCTCTGAATTGTTTAACTTCTATAATAGAGTAGTTATTAGATTATCTATCTTGTCACTGCTTTCGCAGTTTTTGAAAAAAATATGAGCTATGGAGAGGTTATCTGTTATATCTTAGAATAAATAGAAGTCTTAAAACAGATTATTCTAATTATAATTAACATTAATTTTATTACTATATAAAATCTGTATTTTAGAAGTGCTTTATATAAGTAATATCAGGAAGGTTTCACTATGTGGATATAAGCAATAGTAACTGAGTACTGTCTTCATTAAATATATTTTATTAATAGTATCTAACTTAATCTATAATATATAATTAAAATCTGATTAATCCTAGCAGCCAAAGGTCTATTAAAATATCAAAGATATGATTTCATATTAATAATACTTAGAAACACTATATTCATACTATATAAAAATTATTTTATAAAATAGAAATAAAAATACTAGATTCTTTTACTAATATCTTTGTTATCCAAATTAATAATGCCTGAAAACAAATATATATATTATAGTATTTTTATCTTTAAAAGTGACTGCGGTAATAAAAGGAAATATAAAATAAAATATAAATATTTTATCAATTTTTTATTAATATTACTGATAATTTATATTCTTATCTATCAGATATGAAAGCCTCTTTAATTTGAGTATATAG
The DNA here is from genome assembly GCA_002916415.1 of Talaromyces borbonicus. NCBI lineage: Eukaryota > Fungi > Ascomycota > Eurotiomycetes > Eurotiales > Trichocomaceae > Talaromyces > Talaromyces borbonicus. Next base: position 16,457 of record NBSA01000010.1, read on the forward strand.
ATTTATATTAGAACTATATTATACAGAATAATACTTACTAAATAAAAATTTTAAAATCTTTTTAAAGTCTAGAGTAATTTTTAGTGAATATTTATTATAGAGTATAGGATTTCTCTATCTTAATATATTACATAGATCTATTATAAAGCTCTGAAATAGCAGCATATTCTTAAACTACCTTACAAAAAGAATTCTATCTTATATTAAATAATTTTAATAACATATTATTACTCAGTGATATTATATCTTTATTATAATTAAAGCTTAAAAAGTTAATATCTTTTAATTTATAGAACTATTTTAAGTTATTTTATATTCTTGATACAGCTAATATAATTAATTAATTAAGAAATATTAACAGTAGAGTATTTATATCAAATACTTTTTACTGATTAAGAAAATAATCTAAATAGTAACACTAGAACTGTATTATTAGAATATCTAATTATTATATTATTCTTAATACTGATTCATACTGAGATAAGACTTTTTAAAAAGAATTTAGAATAAATATAAAGTCAATTATTGGCTAGTATATAATATAATCATAAGCATCTGAAATAATAATAATAAATAGATTTTCTTTAAATATCTATACTGGCGTTAGCTTTAATTTAATAAATAATCTTAATCATATCATCTTTGCAATTCTTTAGAACTTTTTTTAAACTTCTGCTAAATCAGGTATGTTAAAAATAAATCTACATAATTAATAATTCAAACTGAAAAATAGCATTTCTAAACTTATAATTAAGCCAGGAAATAATTCTAGAGCTTTTTATATCTAGTGCTTAAATAGGATAATATAGAAATATATCTATAATTACTTATCAAATATCTTAGTAAGTGTATTCTTGTTTTTTATTTTTAATATTATGATATGTATTGATTTGTTTTTTAAAATCAATAACACACTTGGCAATAACAGAGTGAAAAGAATATTATAAAGATTTAGAATATTAATAAATTCATTATTAAATAGATAATATCTGTGTAAATAATTGATAATCTATCTATTCTTATCTTTAACTATATCTTTAATTTCACTTCTTTACTAGCATGCCAGTAGTTCAGGATCAATGATTTAATAGTATAATAATAGAATTATAGAAAAGCCAGTTAGCATCTTAGCAAAATTAATTAAGAAAATATATAGAACTGATATCTGAATATATTAAAATAATCTAAAATAGTTTGATAATAGATTTATGAAGCAGAACCCTTCTTAATATATAGATTAAGTAATATTTTGAGCAGGTTATTGATTCATAAGGAAATAAAAAGAATAAATAAGAAAAAGTAGAAGAATAAAAATAAAAGTAAAAA
>NBSA01000010.1:17832-112717 GCA_002916415.1 Talaromyces borbonicus
TATTGATTTATAAGCTTTTGAAAGTATTTGGAATTATTTGAAAGATTTTCTTATTATGAAACGTTAGTTCGTTTCAAAATTTTTTAAGCGAGATTAGATTCTATTCATATAGATTCTGGTTCCCGCTGCTAACCCTTTTTGTATATCACTCTTGTATGCCTTTTTGTATGCGGGATTGATATTTCTAAAGCTTGCTTTAAGGCTTGGTATACCTTTTAGTATTGATTCCGATCTTTTCTTATTATAATTAGATGTTAAAATAAGGTTTTTTTAAGCTAAAAATAAGCTTATATTTAAGCTTATTTTAGCGTCAAACCTTATTTTAACCTCTATTTTATATGGTTGTATGGTTTTATATGCTTATATTCTTATATTTATAGATTTCTGAATATTTTATATATATTTATATTTTTATTTATAAGCTTATAATAAGCTTATAAATATGAATTACTGTTTAAAATAATTGTAGATTTAAGTTTAAAAATTATAGTAGACTTTTATATAAGTATGTATAGATTAAATAATTAATTATAATACAGAATAATTTAACTATAGATCAACTTTTCTAGATCTATACAGTATATATGATGCAGCTGAACCGCCGAGAACACGAGTTTTCGGCCTTTTTGAAAAACCAACGTTTTTGAGCCTTCCAAGGACCCCTAGGGGCTTCCCAGCCCTAACAAACCCTATGGAGATGCCCAGAGAGCCCCCAGGGGCCCCTAATCCCCCGGAAGCTGGGGGGGCCGTACAGGGCGCTGACGGCGGTCAACCCCCCGAAAAACGGGCTGCGAACGGCCCCCTGAGCCCAGCAGAGGCAGAAGCAAACCCAAGAAGCCGGCCAAGCAGGCCCCCAACGTGCCAACGAGTAGCAAAGAAGCGCCGGAGGCCAAAGAGCCCCCCAAAGCAAGCCCCGGAGAGCAGCTGCTCTCGGGGATAGATAGCGCGTTCTGGGCCTTGAGAAAGGGGCGGATGTTCGTTCCAGAGCCCATAACACCCCTAGAAGAGAACAGGAAACACCCAGCAACGGTGGATAGCACCCCTGAGGCGGGCACCAAGCTGGCAGGCCACATACGGGGCCTGAACGAGAGGTGCCTCCAGCAGCTCGAGGACAGCCAGGAGGAGCAAGCCCAGACAATTAGGGAGCTCCAGGCGCTAATCCAACAGCTCACCGCTAGAATTAGGGCCCTAGAAGGCTCCCAGAACGGCCGGCAAGCCCACAACACTGCCCATACACCCCCGAATAACCTCATGACTGAGATTGAAACGCACGGACCATGGCCAAGAGTCACAGCCAAGAAAGGCTTAGCAGCAGGCCTGAAGAGGCTAACACCCGCAGCTAAGAGCCCAGCGCCTACCCTAAACAAGCCCCAGTATCAGAAAGCTGTTATTGAGGAATTAGGGACTCCGGCAGCTGCAGGAGCCCCAAAGACAGCCCCTAAGGACCCTCTACACGGGCCTAGGAAGGCGGCAGCATCCTCTAACCAGCCCCTGAAGCCCAAGGCCCAGACCTGGGCTGGGATAGCTGGGAATGGGGAACAGGCAGCTGAAGAGGCATGGAAGGTTGTGAAGCCTAGAAAAGCTGCCAGAGCAGTACCAAGCAAGCCAACGAGCCTACCGCTAACCAAGCCGGTGAGCACCCAGAGCAAGAAGGAACGAAGGCTAATCTTTAGGCGTGAATACCCTAAGAAGGCCCCCAGAGCCGCTAAGGCCGACATCCTACTAGAATTGAACCGGGCCCTAGCTAAGGCTAGCTTTCCGGAATTCGTAAGGGCAGTTAACACGGGATACGCAGCCTCAGGGGCAGTCACCGTGCTAATGAAACGTGGAACACCTAGCCAAGCCCTGATGCCAGCCTATAATGACATGCTCCTAGGGGCTATCCGTAGGACTGACCCGGTGGTTATAGTGGTCGAAGTTAGTGAGCAATGGCATCGGGTGAAGGTCCATGCAATGCCCATTAACCGCTATATGCACGGGGAAAGAGGCCTAGAGCTAGCCCAAGAAAAGATTGAGCTAAGCATGGCCTACAGGCTCAAGAGGCCCCCAACGTGGCTCAAAAGCTCTAAGGAGCTAAGAGTAAGCAGCAAGGGCTTTGCAACCGTGGTAGTAACGGTAGGCAGCCTAGAAGAGGCCCGAACAATGGTCAATAATGGCCTCAGGTTCGGGGATAGGCGCTACCGTACAGGGCAGTATTGGGAATCTAACCCTGGGAGCGTATGCCCTAGGTGCTGTAGAATCGGCCATAGAGGCTACAGAGCCTGCGGGGCAAGGCCCCCTAAGTGTACTATCTGTTCTGGGGGCCATGAAGCCCTAGAGCACTCATGCTCAGTGGTAGGCTGCCAGACAGGCCCTGCTAAGCCATGCCAGCACACGCCAGTAAAGTGCGCTAACTGCAAGGGAAGCCATGAAGCAACCTCCCTAAAATGCTCTAAGGTAAGGGAGGCTCGTCAGCAAGCGCTCCAGGGAGCCCGGGAGCAGCAGGCCAGACCCCTGATACCCCTGTCACCAAAGGTGGTGATGGTAAGGCCCCTGAGGGCTCAGAAAAAGGTTGTTAGAAGCTTCATACAGCCCCTAGAGACCCCTAAGCAGCCAGAAGAGGTGTCTACTAAGCCCCCCCAAGTTAGGGATGACATGGACACGGCACATGACTTAAATAAGGCCTCCCAGCGGTGGACAGTGCTGGAGAATGTTCTCAAAGCGCTATTAGAGAAGCAATGCTAGTGCTCTAATATAACTGTGCAAGGGTGGCAGCGGTGGTGTATACAGCTCTAGAAGCAGCCCTAGAGGCTGGGGCTGGGATAGCATGCTTACAGGAGCCCCCGGTGCTTTCTAGACACCAAATAAGCCACCCAGGCTTCTTATTCTACTGGCCCGAGGGCCCCCGGGAGAATGCTAGGGTGGTGACCGCGATAAGGAAAGATTTATTGCCAGAGCTGGTAGTAGAAGCCTCTACGGATCTAGCCAACCACCCCTACTTTATAGTGGTTGACGTGCTGGAACAGGAAAGACGTACAAGGGTGGTGAATATATATGACAACTGGCTAGGGGCAGCTTACACCTACTCTGGGGGCAACCCAAGGATCCAGAGAGCCCTAGAGAATATTAAATAGCGCTCAATCCTGGGGGAAAAATGCCTAATACTAGGAGACTTCAACGCTCACAGCGGCATGTGGAATGCCTATATAAAGCGCCCCCAGAACGCGGCAAGGCTGGAAGAGCTGATTAAGACTTATGACCTGCTAATGAACAACCAAACGGACATCTCTATAAGACTGAGGCCCTCTAGGGAGCGCCAGGCCCAGAAAGCCTGAACCAGCCCCTAAGAAATCTCAATTATAGACCTTATAATAATCACCTGGGGGCTAGGCCCCCTAAAAGAGTGAAAGGTGGAGGCTAACAAGCTGACACCATCAGACCATGTCATTATATAAGCATCTTGGGAGCCGCCGGTAGCCAGCCTTAACCAATCCCAGAGCAAGATGGTAACAGGATAGCAGCTAGAGGCTCTATTAGAGGATGAAGAAGAGCTCTGAAAGGCAGCAATCACCTAGAATGAGCTGGCTAGGGGCAGGCCACCCCTAACAGACACCTGTTAACCAAGGGATGTGGAAGCCAAGGCTGAATAGCTGGAGGAAGCCCTTACAAGAATATTAAACAAGCATGCTAGAGAAATTAGGCTATGTGCCCGCTCTAAGAGGTGGTGGAATGACGCTATCAAGGCTGAGTGAGCAGCCTACTCCAGAGTCTGTAGAGACTACTACAGGAGCAGAATCAGTGGGGGAGAGCATCAAGAAGTCCTAAAGAGCCTTTACACATGTATAAGAAGAGAAAAATGCTGGTGCTGGGAAGGTTTCCTACAAGGCACGTCAGAAAGCTCCCTTCTAGAGCAGAAAAGGTGCTGGGCAGCCCTAAAATACACTAAACCACGCATCCAAGGAGCCATTCCAGTCCTAACAGAAGAAGGCATGGGGGCGGTGATAGCCACTATGTTCGAGGAAAAGGAGGCAATCTTTAGGGGGCGGGCGTTCCTGCAAGCCCCGGAGGCAGACGCGGAGGTGGAAGCTCCAGAGCCTGGAGAAGCTCATAAGCTAATAAATAAAGCAGCAGTCAGGAAAGCTATGTTCAGTCAAGGGCTGGAAAAAGCTCTGGGCACTGACAATCTGAGCTTTAGGGCAATCTGGCTGCTCTGGGGCCTGGATTAGGAAAAGCTTATAAGTCTCTATCAGCAGTGCTTTAGGCATGGGATACATCCGGAAGTCTGGAAGAACACTAAAAAGGTGCTTCTGAGGAAGCCCAGGAAGCCTAATGCTATGCTAGCAAGCTGCTATCAGGTAATAAACCTGCTCAAGTGCCTAGATAAGGTAGCAGAGAAGCTCGCAGCTGAGCTGATTATTAACTTTGCTAAAGCCCAGAGGCTGTTCTATAGGGGTCAGTTCGGGGGCTGTAGACGCCGGAACGCGGTCGACGCCGTGGCATACTTAATGGGTGAGGTGCACCAGGCTTGGGGAGAGAATAAGCTGGCAGCAGCCCTATTCATGGATATTGCCAGGGCCTTTGATCATGTTGTCAAAGCTAAGTTTATAAGGGGCTTGGGAGAGGCCAGATTTGATGAGGACCTTGTACGCTGAGTGCTCTCATTCCTCACAGGATGTAGGGCCTTGATGGTCATTGATGGCCACCCGGGGAAGGAAGACCCTATAAAATCGGGGCTCCCCCAGGGCTCACCAGCCTCCCCAGTGTTATTCAATCTCTATGTGCGGCTTTTTTCAGCGGCGGTGGAGGAGACCGTCCCTGGGATCAAAGGGCTTTCTTTTATGGATGATGAGGCGTTAATTACCTCAGCAAGCTCCGTGGAAGAGGCCTGCAGCATTCTGAAGCAGGCCGGAAAGGTGATAGTAGAATAGAAGATGGCTAATGAGGTCAGATTTGACCCCAAGAAGACTGAGCTAGCATTCTTTACTAAGCGCTGTAGGGGGGCAGTGAATAAGAATATATGCTGGGCAGGGGTCAACGTAGGGGGCTTAGCAGTTAAGGTAAAGCCCGGAGCGGTCAGATAGCTAGGCCTGCTGCTAGACACCAAGCTCAGCTGGAGCTTACACTTCAAGGCCCAGATCAAGGCGGCTAAGAAGACGCTTATAAGGCTTACAAGCTTTAGCAGGAGCAATGGCCTGCCCCCAGCATTAATATAGAGGATACAGAAGGCTACGGTGCAGGCCCAGGTGCTTTAGAAGGCTGAGCTCTGGTGGCAGGGGCAGAAATTGTGGGTGGGGAAGCTCCAGCAGCTGGTTAATACATAAGCTAGGGCTATCATGGGCATGTTCTCTAAGGCGCTGTTAGACGCCCTAATTAAAAAAACAGCCCTGGAGCCAGCAATGATGCTGTTAGATGCTAAGATAACTCAATACGCGACCAGGCTGCTCATGCTGCCAGAAAGCCACCCAGCAGCACAGCTGTTACTGGTTACTTTCAGGCATGGTAATACCCACACTCAGCCCGGAGAACAGCTCCTAAGAGATAAAGAATGAGCAGAGAATAATGATAGAATCTCTCAGGGATTAGGGTAAAAACTGGCAAAGCATCTGGCTCAGAGGCTAACAACAGATCTCTCAAGGGGCATTGAATGCACAGAGGAACACGCACTGGAGGGGTTCCCAGGCCTAGTATAGATGCACGGCATGGAGGAGGCGCTATAAAAGGCAGAATGAGCCTGCCCTGGAATGACCCTCTGGTCAGACAGCTCTAGACTAGATGCAAAGCATGTAGGGGCAGCGGTGGCCCTACAGGCAGCACCCGGAGCCCTCTGAAAGCATCTAGAGCTCCTCCTAGAGAAAGGATATGAGGTCTTTGATGTGGAGCTGCTGGGGATAGCTGCAGCACTGGAATGGGCCCTGGAATAAGAGCTCCAGAGGCCAATTCACGTGTTACTAGACTCCCAAGCAGCAATCAGACGTCTACAAAGCACAGATCCAGGGCCTGGCCAAGTACTAGCCCTTAGAGCACGTACAGCGGCTGGAAGGCTAATGGCTAGAAGACATCAGATAATAGTACAATGGACTCTAGAGCACGCGGGAATAGAAGGAAATGAACAGGTCAACAGAACAGCAAAGAGAGCAGTCAGCAAGCTAACAGGGCTAGGAGCCCTATTTCTAGCACACGTTAGATGTGTTAGTATGGAGGTGAGAAGGGCCGCAGTGAAAGAATAGACCTAGAGGAACACCATATTAGAGGCTCACTGCCGCGGAAAAGCCTATAAGAGATCTAGAGACTGGGGGCTGGACTCAGTAACAGAGAAGGCCCTAAAACACCTAGCTAGCCATTATTACCAGCTGAAGATTGGACATGCTCTATTAGGGGCCTATCTACACCAGATAAAAAAGAGGGACTTCCTGGAGTGTCTAGTCTGCAGAAAGCCCCATGAGACAGTGCAGCATGTGCTGTTTGAGTGCTGGGAGCACTACAGACCCTGGAGAGCCCTGTACAGAGCCCTAGAAAGGATCAGAATTCCTCTACTAATGACAGCTGAGGAGAGTCCAGAGGCTAGGCTACTCAGTGAGTCTAGGGCTATTAAGAGTCTACTGACATTTATAGCTGAGGCCAACCTGTTTAGGGACAATAAGAAGGCACTATATAAAGCTGAGAAAGGTGATGTCTGGGGGTGGGAACAGACACTAGAAGAAGGAGCCGGGGGTGTAGGCTTGGGGGAGGAATAAAAATAAAAGCATCCTAGCTTAGGGGTGTGAGGTCTCTACTAGGTATGCCTATCAGCAAGGAATTAGAAGGGATCCTTGTAAGGCCTAGGTCTATAAGCAAATCTGAAGGCCCCTGACAGAAAGGTTGTACAGAGGTGAGGCAAGAGTTAGAAATCAAAGCTGTAGGGATCTGTTAGGGGTGCAGCCCCTGGAGCCCTAGGGGCTCTAGGGGGCTCACCAATGCTACGCACCGGTCTGTCATAGCTTACAGGGCTCCATATAGACGTTAAGCCTGATTAATAATAATAATAATATTAATTAGTATAGTTAATCTTATCTTTATTTTGAAAGAGTAAGACCGCGATACAGAAATCTTTAATTTAATAAAGAATTATGTATAATTATAATCAAAGATTCTAGATGTTGATTATTTTAATATTATTATATCCTCTACAGTATTAATTAATTAGCAAATTAAAAATCTTAATATTGATATGTAAGCAGCAAATAGAGCTGTGATTATTATAAATAATTTTAATATTCAGAGATGAGAAGTATTCTAGATAACTAAATTTAAGTCTATATTTATCTAGAAATAGCTTATGAAATAGTTTTAATAATAATTCTAGATGATTTCAGTCTGCAGAACTTTATTCTAGAACTATGTATGAGGCTGAATCTAATTATCTGTGGCATTTATATTTAAGAAATAGGCAATGTAAAACTTGATTATGTGTATATAAGTATATTATAATACTGTATCATACAAGATACAGTGAACTAGAAATGCTTGTAGGCTAAACTAGAAGTAGTTTAGTCTCAATTGACACTACATTTCAGAATCAATCAAAGAGAGTAAGACCCCGACACCGGTTTTGCTTCCGAGTGTATATTGTTTCAATCAAGACTTACCGATGGCGAAGCAGTAAAGCATCAGACGTGGGGAACGGCTATCGGGTGGCTGTCGGAATGAGCCAAGTCGACGTATTCTTTGGACAGGACTCCAACGCAACACGGCAGTCGGATTTTCCACACGAATCACATGATTCACATCAAGGAACTTTAGTGAAAGCGTATTTACAAGCTCTTTGCTGATGGCTTCGCAAAATTGCGTGCGCATCGGCTAATTAAGACCTAATCGGATTGGTCGACGAGTCTTAACTGATCGATCAGGAAATCCAAGATGTCTCTACATTCTATATGGAGTTCAACTGCCTTGTCATATTTGCCGGAAAGTGGAGAAATGAACACCTTCAATGCATCTGCCATCACTTAGCTAGACGGCTGTCGGAAACCTTGTGAATCTGGGGTAATACAGGATTCGTTTTGAATCGGCTTTTATATGACTATATCAATGGTGAAGTCGGCAGCATCAATGAGGGCTTGTATCGATCAACGAACGCTCACACTATGCGCTCCTTTTTTGTCTTTGCTCTAGCTTTGGCGGCTGTTGTGTCTGTTGTCTGGTCCGCCCAACATCCATATGCTACATACATCAACTTCGCTACAGATATCTTGGACAATGACGATGGTCTCCCACCTCATCCCCTGCAAGGGCTGCCCTATGGAAAACCTACTTATCCACTTACAACGGACGGCAACGGCCGCGAGCAAGTGGAAGCCCATTTGACCTACTTCGAGGGCAAATACTGGATGCACTCTGCAACCTGGGGATGCGGTGGCAGCATCTTTGTCTACGGCAGAGTGAGTGGAATCAACTTTCCAACATCGCCTGTGTACCCGCCAGGTCAGTATGGAGAGCCAGGAAATTGCGGCATCAAATCATACTCCTCGAGTGATTTTACGAGCTGGACGCTCGAGACATTCTACCAGCCGAGTATCACCGTCGCCAACGTCACAAAGCCTGTTGTCCGCTATAGCAATGCCACCCAGAATTACGTGATGTACATGGGTGGAAACTCGGTAGGGATCTACTACGCAACATCCAAGAGCCCCGGCGGCCCATGGAGCGACCCTCCTCAATTCATGAGAGGGTCATATCTTAATCACGATTTTGATGTAGCTGTCGGGCCTGATGGGACGCATTACATCGTGACGGACCCAGTTACATATACCGAATATATCGGTCCATACTATAAAATCCCGGTCTGGGATATCTGGGTCCAACAGCTGGCCCCCAATCTGACTTCCACCGTGGGCACGCCGGAAACAACAGTCAGAGTGCGCTCCGCTCAATCTCTTCAGGCACAGGGCCTGTATCTGGAGGCAACCGGCTTTTTTTACTACAATGACTATTGGTACATGACATTCGGAAGGACATGTCAGAATTGCGCCGGGCCAATCTATTACTATTATTCCCAAAACCCACTCGGTCCTTACACGGACGGGGGGTTCATTAGTCTTGATGGCTGTGGCGGTCAAAACAAAGGCGCAAACGTTCTTCCATCTGCGCAGGGCCCCGTGGTGGTCGCTGGTAATCTGGGCTATCGTACCTCGCCTTCCAACATCGTCGTGAATGGCTCAATATGGCATGGAGATAATCACCAAGCGGCTTCAAGTACATATTTCTTCCCTCTTGAGTTCAACGCAGACCACACTATCAAAGCCTACACCTGTCCGGCGACTGTGCAGATACCCTTGGTGGCCAACGTTACCACCATGCCAGAACCCCCAACTCCGTATCAATTGGACTGTCGAATTCGAGAGTGGCAATCGATACAAGCGACTTATAACCCACCAAAGAATATCTCCATGCTTGAGATCCCTGTTTGGCAGCGCACAGATAATCTAGGGCAGACTACAAATGCCGGTCCGAAGTTGGATGGTGTGCTTGATGTTACGGTTGCCTTTGCGAATGGTAGCTCCGCAACATTTTCCTGGGCTTCGACCAATATATCTTGGGCGCCGTCAAAAATCGCGATTGATGTTGCAGCTGCAGAGATCTCGACAATAACATTGAGCACAAATTCCACAAATGGGTGTTATGGGACTCTAGTCGAGCCGAAAACATCAGGTCAATCTACTTATGGCTCTTTAATTCGAGACGTCTTCAAGAAGTCACCAAAAGCTCAGCTATTTGTAAATGGTTTCTAAATTAGGTCAAGCCTAATGTCACTGGGCGAATTTTCGAATTTGTGCTCTTTCTAATCCATATTATGGGAAATAAGTACTGGAAGTAGTGACTTTTCTACCATCGGTAGCTGGAACGTAGTCAAGAACTTGGTACTTGTCATGAAAATACAGTACATTTCTATCTTGTACCTTCAAGACCCGAAACTACGATTCCATTGCGTACTTTCCTATGTGTCGGGTGACCAGCCGTAATCATCAAACTGCAGGGGCGAGAAAATATGGAAAAAATCTAGAATCACACCAATTTTTTGTCTCATGATGTCCACTTCCCGGGTCTGGTTAGTAACTATATTCATGGGATATGAATTTCTGTCTTGAGCAGGCCCCTGATGATGCATGAGAGTTAGATTACAGAGCTCTGAAGTTCACGATGGACAGGGCGGTAGAAGTAGTTTTTCACTTCAATCATTTGATCTAATCTGTCCAATTAAACTATGACATGAAATAATTAAGCATATAATTTTAGATTGTCGCGATGGCTCTACTTGACTTGAAGGACTGTGAGGATGGGACTCTGAATGGAGCATCCGCGTTGCGAGAAGCTGCAGGTCTTATTTCTTCATAGACTGTTAGTCATCATAAAGGGCTTTTATATTCCATAGTAAGAGATTCTTACAATATATTAGATGAAAATAGTCTCACAGCAAAACTTCTGAATAGCTTCTATACAGTATTTCACCTTAACCGAAACGATGTCTCTAGATATGCCAAGAAAATCAAAGGTCTTTTACTAGAGAAATAACAGGATTCTAGCACACTGATAAGCGCATACCGCAAATTATAGATTCATTGCAGTTCATGAGCCTGATAGGCTTATAACTGTCTTAAAAATGACCGCACTGTTCAGCATATGTTCAGCGTATTAAGAAACACAGCGTGTGGTAAAATCAGTCCCTAAATTATAGATTATCATCTTCAGAAGAGACTCTTTCAATCCAGACAGATCTAACCAGTATAAAATATAATAAAAGAAATAGAGTACAAGATGAGTTATAAGAAAAGACCAGAGATCTGATGAGTATGCACGCAGAGCAAGGTTTGACTGAGAGAAGCAAAATGAAAGTAGAATAGTATAGACAAAGTTATTAAGACAATATTTCATAGCCTCAATTTAGAAACTTATATCTTCAGGGTTAGTTAGACTGATTGAAGCCACAGATTTTGAAAATTGAAGAATCTCATAACAAAGATATATTATACAAATATAGAATGTCCAGGGACTTAGCTTCTATTCAACTAAATATTCTCTGCTCTATAATAGAAGCTCCTCCCCCTGTGATAAGTCTAATTCAAAATTACAATCTGGACAAGGCAGTTGTATCCTCATGAGCTCAGTAAAACATAAGAGGAAATTACAGTATCCTCTTATAAGCATCTTATTAAGAATAAACAGTGACCATATTAGACAGCGACACATCTCTTAAGCTAAGAAACACATTTTTAATTTCTTAACATTAAGTCTTAGTCACATATCAAGTCTCACAGCTATTCTCATTAGAGTAAAAGCATTAGAAAAGTGATGGCAAAACATCTTATGACCAATAACTAGAATTAATATCTGAATAATAAGCATCAACAGTTGCTTCAGACCTTGAAAAACTAGAAACTCAGCACAATTAATATATATAATACTGCTATCCTTAGCAGATATGCCCATATCAGTGAGTAGAAAAGCAAGTCCCATGATAGCTAACAGAACTGGTTCATCTATTACACCGGCCTGAAACCTCTGCACCAGGGATACCCTGTGAAGAAAGGAAAACATATCGCGTGTAGATGCTCAAAGAAATTTGCGAAAGCTCTTTCATATATAATTTATTGTCCGGCAAAGGCGTCTCTAGCCCGGGCCCGTTGTCTTTACTAGCACGATGTGTATTCACGATATCAGTTGTCTGGGCATATTCGGTAGCGGAGCCATTTGGCTGTTGATTGCATTGTGGCTCTTGAAAGTCATCTAGGGCTATCAAAGGGAGCTCATCTAAATCCTGATCTGCGAGAGGAGATCTGGGGTCATGCGGGGTTGTTTCTGGGGTCGAATTCTCTCAATGTGTTTGACATCCCTCCACAGACCCCGCAAACTGACAGCCAGTCATTCACTATCAGGACAAACACATAATTAACCCAGGGATCAGCATCAGTCACATTCACGGTATTGTCCACTGCAACGTGCTTTGCATGAATGGCAATGGTTGCAAGCTTGCCGTGCGCGTCGCCGAGGCAGAGCTTGATAGCTGCCGGATGTCGGTGAGTAGGAGCATGGGAAACTTAACCGGGCGCAGTTTCCGCACCCTTCGCGGCGGCCATCGCAGCGGACTTTGCGTGCGCGGCAAGGATTGCATATGATGCGGGACTCTGGCTGGTGATCCTTATTGTTCGAAGCCATCTGGGGTAGCTAGTTTCGTGCACAGATCGTAGACATTTGCGGAGATAAATTGGAACCACAAGCGGCTATCGGGCACGGCACGGCTACTCCTACGGACATTTATATGCGTACAATAGGCCGCCAATTGGATGTCGCAACCAAGGCTCTCAATTTCGCAATTTTTGAATTGCCGATGAGATTATACATCGTCATGACATCTGGTGCCAAGAAGAATATTCTCCTGCTTGTTGCAGATGACTTGGGCCATGAGCAGATAGGTTGCTATGGCTCAACAGTGGCTCTAATCTTAAATCTAGACAGTTTAGCTGTCTCTAGGACTTGATTTGATATAGTTTTTACTAGTATAATATTCTACAGCAGTAGTTATACTGTTATATACACAGGGTTATATATGTTACGAAACCAACCTGCATGACACTAGAGGAACCTAATACTATAAGGGAAGACGTTACGGCAGAAAGCTTACAATCATGACCAGTTATTACCATGACCGGACACGCGGGCGGTTAAGTAAGAACACGGACTTACAGCTGACATAAGCGGGAGCTATGTGACTGTATACACTTGGAAGGATAAAAGAGTGTAGGAAGATTGTATATGGGCAGGGGGAATAATTATTGGATATATACTAATATCTACACTTGAGTGTAGGGAAAATGTAGGAGACATGGTCTATATAAATATGTTCATTTACTATTATGTATTTAGTTCTTTATAGCTCTTTGACATAAGTCATTTAAATACAACAGTGAGAGTCAGCAAGGTATTCTAACTTGTATAGGCATCAGGCTGTATAGAGGATCTCTTTTATCTTAGTTATGTTTAAGACTTTCTAACATCTATTTAATTATTGTTATTTTGTCTACTCCAAGCTACTATCATTATCAAATACTTTAAGAGAATCTTTATATGATTTAATTAAGCCTAACATATCTTAACATAATGCTGTTTAATTAAGATAGATCCAGATCTATAACAGAAAAGCTATCATCTTGACTCTAGAATATACTAGAAATAAAATACTATTAGACAAGAGAATTATTATCTGATTAGAAAAATATTATCTAAAAAGAAAACTAATATAACAGATAATAATATAATAATGTCTATTAGTACTACTAGTGCACCAATATAATCATCAGTCTAAATTATTTAAGAATTGATAAGATAAATTAATCAACTTAAGGCTCAGATAATCTTTGAAGAAAAAGAAAGACTTAAAATTAATAAATTAACACTGTTTAAAAGAGAATAAAAAATATTATAGTCTTTTTTAATATAGATAAATCTATACTTCTTAACTAATTTTTCAAGCATCTTAGTTAAGATAGATAAAGTTCTGGCTGCAGTCATATTTCTTGAAAAGAAAGTATTGGTATGATTTAAATCATATTTAAGAACATAATTTAAAGAAATCAAAAATAAAAAAGCTGATAAAATTACTGAAATATTTTAAAACTATTTAATTTTCATGAATAAACTTAAATTAACATTTAGAGAAGTTAATGAAAAGAATCATACTATATTACAATTAATAAGATTATAGTAAATGATATCTATATTAAAATACTGTATTAAACACTAACAAATCAGCTTATATTTAAAATAGAATAACAAAGCACTAGCAGACAGTGTATACTAAGAATTAAAAGATAAGATAAAAGATAAAATTGCCAAGATATCTAAGAGATCTGAAATATATTTCAATATAATAAAGATAGTGGTATGAATAGACAATAGACTTTACAAATAAAAACTGAAAAAGAAATTTCAAGGCATGTAGAGACTATTAGTGTTATATTAATCAAGAAAAGCTAATCACAGAGCTTGATAATATAATCTTTATAGATCAACGCTCATGGAGCTGGATGCTATGACTGAAATAAGAAGTAATAAGAAGAGACAAGTTGACAAGAGCAAGATCAAATGCTATGGTTGTGGAAAGATGGGGCATTTTAAAAGAGAATGCAGGAACCTAATAAAAAGACAAATCAAAGCAACTCATAATAACAGCTTCAACAAGGAAGACCAGGAAAGATATGTTGACCATGTGACGGCCTGGCTCATAAAGGAATAATTCTCTACAGCGTACTACACGAGAATATTTGACATGAGGGGAAAAAGGAAGAAAAAGAACAAGCAGCTGCTCCCACGCGTAGCCATATATTGTCACGGACCTGGATCCACCTTAGTTAAACAGCGTTGTGTCGAGGTACGTTAGGCTTGGCTGAACCACACAAAGGTTCCTCCGAAATACTTGATTGATAGAAGGTCGAGTAATTGAAGTAGCAACAATCGAACAGGTGTCTGGAAATCTTAATGTAACTAAGATAGAAGAGATCCCCCGTACAGCCTGGTGCCCGCACGAGTTAGAATACCTTGCTGACTCTCACTGTTATATTCGAGTGACTTATGTCAAAGAGCTATGAAGAACTAAATACATATGATGGTAAATGAGCGTGTTTATATAGACCATGTCTCCTACACTTTCCCTACACCCTGGTGTAGATGCCAGTGTATATCCAATAGTTGTCCTTCTTTTCGTATACAATTTCCCTACACTCTTCTGTATACGCGAGTGTATACAGTCACGTGTTCCTTGCTTATGTCAGCCATAAGCTCGTGTTCCTACCCGACCGCCTGCGTGTCCGGTCGTGGTAATGACTGGTCGTGGTTGTAAGCTTTTTCTGCCGTGATGCTTCCATTATAGTATTAGCTCTCCCTAGTGTCATGCAGGTTGATTTCGTAACAAGTCTTTCTCTTCTGTCATCGGGCTTCTCTTTGAGTTTTGCCGCCCGCTGTGGGTCCCGATCGAGCCAATGGGAGAATGTCGAAATAGATGTTCCCGACGCCATGCCACGGGTCAGGAACGATGATCGGTATGAATATGGTAATTTACGGGTTCTTTGATTACAGACTAGGCTATGTTAGGAAGGTCTGTTATCGTTAGCCGCTGAGGACTGCAAGCTACGACTGCCGATTGGCTTGGAGGAGTGGGGTCATAAAGCTCGTATTGGGTAAGGCTCAGCACGTGATCCACTTGCCGCAGGTGAATGGCAGCCCAACCCAGCAGTTCACGTACGTACGTATGAAATTCATAATACAGCTAACTTTCCAGACTCGAATATTACTTCATACGGTGTACCGTACGTGGCTCGGTATTTACAGTACCAGACCAATACACGTACAGTAAGTAACAGCTGAAAGAAGCACGTGATAAGAGATGTCGTGGTTTGGGCAATCTTCTTCCCATACTTCTACCACAACTCTCACGATTCTCCTCGAAATACTCTGTTGATCAATGTGCGTCGCATGCTACATGGGCGACAAGGCAGCATCAGGTCCTTGTTCCCGCACCATGAGGTTCGATAGGATCGAGGATGATGTTACCCGCACACGACGGCATCTCGCTTCGAATGCCAAGGGCGTCATGAGGCTGAACTTAGCCTGTTGGCGTTAGTTGGTCCTGTGTCTTCTCTCGTGCCATCCATACAAATCCTCTACAATCAGCCTCATAGGCCTAGCGTGTCTAGACAAGATTCGGCTTATTTTAGAATGGTCTTCGAACCAAATTTAGGGGTCAGACCAAACCCTCTCCGTTGTGCGTGGAACTGCTGCCGATGGCATATTTAAATTTGTTCCAACGTATGTGTCGGTTATCGCTCATATTTCCTTCTTCAAATGCTCATCGTTGTCGACCCTGTGCGTCCTCTGTTGAAAAAAATGGTCTGTCATCATAAGTAACTCTCGGCAACCAACTCCGCTCGTTTCTCAATTGCAAATTGCATTCGCTTGTCTTGTCGCTCGTTTTCTCTTGCAACGGAATTTTGATTATGGCTTCGGCGCTCTCTCTTTCGTTACACTTGAGACGCTGTCTTTTCCTCTCTTTCCTTTGCTGCTTCCCACTTCGCATTGTCGCTAGTCCTTGGATCGTCACAGCCAACTACGAAGAAGTCGTTACAGTGATATCCGGTTACACTGACTATCAGGACGGGGTAACTGAGCCAGCGACTACAGTGACCAACTTCGTAACCGTCAGATCGCCGTCCGGGATTCCGGTCTCAACAGCCACCGTCACGCAAAGCGAGGACTATCAAGATGCATACACCGTTGTGCAAGTGCTATATCCATACAATTCTCTGGCAAGTCCCAGCCGTACGACATATGACTTTGTCGGGCAAACGGCAACGGCAAATTATCCTGCATATACGAACTACGTTGTGAACCTCTCCTTCAATGCACCGACTTCTTGCAGCACATCATGGTCATATACGACAGCGGTGCCTGTCGATCCTCCTCTTGATATTGCAAATGCGTTGAGTCCGGTTGCTGTTTCCACGAGTTTCTCAGTGGATAATAGTCTTCCGTTCAACCCTTCTACCATTACCGACGTATATGTCTTCGTGAATCCTACGCAGCTTCCTGCTGTCAGCCTGTCCGCCCTCAGCTCCAGCTATGAACCATATCCGCCCTGTTACAATCCTGCCCAAGATAACACCAACACCGGAGGAGACTCGTCATCATCGTCGTCTAGCTCATCGTCGGCCCCCGGTTCGACCTATAATTGCGGTTACTACGATTGCAGTTCATCGGATGATTCTTATAACTGGATCGACGACTCCAGTTACTATGGGATCTCGCCTCTAGCAATTATACTGATTAGTGTTCTTGGATGGTCGTTCGTCATCTTCGTGGCTGGTCTGTTTGAAAGTTATTTCTATTTCCAGCGTTTGATGAAAGGCTGGCAGGCTCGCCGTGGCTTACCAATCACGTGGTTGTTCTTGATATTTCCAGTGACCACTTTACTTTGTCTAGGATTCAGTCGCAGGGGATTTCAGGCGCGAAGCGAAGAAGACGCGATGGAGTTGGAGCGGAAATGGCGCGATATGGGCTTCTGGAAAAGAAAAGGGTTATGGTTGAGACACGGCTTTACCTGGAGTTATCCTTCTGTACTTGGACCAGCCCCTCCGCGCGTTGGCCGACCTTCGAACACAAGGCCGACTCAACCTCTTCTTCAGGTGACACCGCCCGTCAGTGAGCCCGGTGATGCAAGCCGCCAAGGGACACCGCGCGTCTCGGGTCCGACTGATGCTGCGGAGCAAGATTCAGGTACCGTAACAGAGATGTCTGAAGCTCATCCTCCTCAACCGCCGTTGGCTACAAGTTCGGGATCACAGGCCACTCACTTGGTGCATAATACGACAAGGTCGCAACATGTTGCCAGTGGCACGGTGACTCCTATATCGGAACAGGATGAAATCGACGAGGCGCCGCCTGCATCAGTTTCTCGGTAAAGATCTAAAGCTGACCATCGGTTCTTGAAAAAACTTTCGTGTATATTCTGCGCGGCCAATCGACTCGTCGGGATAACGTTTCGTCATAATGTTGTTGTTTTATATCTGTAATTATGTCGCAGCTTTGACGCCTATCTACTAATGTCTATTGTCAGAGGTTGAACGATCATCCCATCTGCTTGCAAATTCATTCGCCAGATTCCTTCTGTGCCATGTATTGATGGAGGGATTAGGATAAGTGCTCGTGAGTAATCGTACTGCATAGTTGGTCTACAAGGTAGGTACAGTGTCAGCATATGTTTGACTATAACGCATCAACTGCTGCGTCTTTTAACCCTCACGTTGCTACTATGTCGATACATCGGAAGTATTAATATGCATTCTGATATAAAAAGCTTGCGACAAGGCTCACAAATTGAGGTAAACCAAGCCTGGTTCGTCTTCAAATGCGCGATGATATGGATTTGGATGGCTTTGTTCCCATGTTTTTACACTTACTAGATGTGGAAGCTAGTCGCGACATCAGGTCTATGAATAATGAAGAATGCTATCAACTATCTATTCGCCTTATTCGATAACTTGTTTCGGGACTTTGAAAAAGAGTCGGTGTTCATACACCTCTTATATACCTTATCTCACCCGTCCCGAAAAGGTGCCCTCTCGCGAGGTCGAATCGTGGAATTCACGCATGGCGAAGTAGCCTATTTTTGATGTCATTTATCTTTACGGGCTTGACTAGAGATTGCTGAACGCAATTTCAATCCATTGATGCCCTAGACGAGTCGTGTTAGCTTCTTCGTTGTCTACGCCGCATGATCGTCGACGCATGGATGGATGTCTCACCATTCCATTTTGTCATGCATTGTATGTAAGTTGACTTGGTCTTCGAATCTTGAAAAAGAACCGCCAACTTCATACGGATCATCAAGACTCGCAGGTCCCCTATCTCTGCGAAATGGTATGACAGTTACTTTGGTCTCCGATACCTGCCGGTATCAACTAATGTGGCCACATATCTCTTGATCGGTATTCGTGGGCATGATTTAGTGGACATGAAGGGAAGTCTCCGCCTCGAATATGTGATAGACATGGTTGAAGATATTCATTCGGCTCATGCGATGCTATACCGTACGCATTGCCGCATCACATTTGCCAGACTTTATCGAAATCATATCAAGCCCGGCCCATGGCCTACAGGTACAAGGTTTCCATATGCAACTAAGTTATTACGTCTTTCTGTGAATTCAAACGTCCTACAACTAGCTTCACTTTACACTGGGCTACTTCGAGACAACTCTGGAGCTAGCACCCTTTTCATTGAGGATTTCTTAACTAAAAGTAACATGACATTGTTGCTCAAGTCGGTAACGGCATGCTCGCTCCAAAACAAGTTCAATCATACACAAACAACTGACGAGCAAGGCCGGGCACGACAAACAGGACATTGGCAGCGAGATGACCTTTCCAAGCTTCTCCATATGTGAGACAGTTCGTGGAGTATATGCTGCGTGGAAACATGATAGAGACCCTTACAACAAACCAAGATCCGCAGCGGTGTGCTTCAAAACAAAATGAATCCTCCACAACTAAGCAAGACCGCACACAATGAAAGGGTACCAGCACCGAGATGAACCCTCTGGTCGTCTCATATGGGAGACAGTCGATGGGGTACATGCTATGCAAATACATGACTGAGATTGAATCAACAAACAGAATATCAGCACCGAGATGACCTCTCGGAGCGCCTCGATATACGAGACAGTCAATGGGGTACATGCTGTGCAAATACATGACGGAGACCCAAACAACAAACAAAAGATGTTCAATGGAAACGGACAGGATGAAACACCAAAGGTGAACCCAGAATAAACAGTTGAAGAATACAAGATGCGAAATCATGTCGAAAAATCGAAGAGAGAAAAAAACAAACTGGCATCAAAACAAGCAAGTGAACCACGAAACGTCTGAATGCAGAAGCCAACAAGATGGGAAACGAGCAGAGAACATGCAGTACTATGAAACGCAGAATCTAACATTCGACAGGAACTCAAAGTCCGTGACAAGCAATAGTGAAGTGGAACACGACCAGACCAGGACAAGTCTGAAGAGAAACCGCAAAACAAGGAAGCGAGACACGAACAGAACAGATACAAGAGGATGAATCGAGGAATGAGACTTCGAAAAACCAAAGTAGGCAAACAACAAAACCTGCGAACAATGAACGAACTCGACATGCGATGAAATGAAAGCTTTTTTTTGATGGTTTTTTTGTTTTCAATTTTTTTCGGGATTTTTTTCTTTTTCAAACTTTTTTTGGTTTTTGGTTTTGTTTTTGGTTTTGTTTTGTTTTTTTCCAGCGACATCGAATGCCTTTTCTCGAAACCGAATGCCGGCTGAACCGAAGCAGAACTCCTGTGCTATAGTGCGATGGGTCGAAGAAAGTTTCACAAGACTGGGTACCACAAACAGAAACTCACTCGACGGTAGCAAAGTAGGGCCGATGATGTGCGACAGCAAATCTGGAAAGGAAGAACAGGAGGGGAACCCATGAGACACGTGAGGAGATACATGATCGAATACATGCGGTGATCATAGAGGAAGAGATACATGAAGGGAAGACTAGAGAAGGTCATGGCCTAGTTCGCGCGCTCTCTGACGATACGCGTTCCACAAAGGCATGATATTCTCGAAGTCACAGCCAAGGTTGAGTCTCTTCCTCCTACAGAACTGGACAAAACGGGCTATTGCTCCCCATACGCAACCCTGATGGGTACATTCAGGTGCATCGCCGCTATGATAATAGAGAGAACTGTGGCTATGGCCCCACATAGTCATGTATTTCTCAGTTTCGCCGTCTTCGTCAGGGGTAGCCAGAGGAGTGACACGCCAACCTTGCAATCTTCCCATCTTCCAAAGGCCTCCGTCTTGAAAGACGTTGCGTTTTCGGTCGATCCAGAAGTCGACTTCGCGAACCTCGGCCGAGCCGAAACGAACACCCTTCTTCGTTGCAGGCTTATCCGAACGGGATCGAACAAGAACGCTTCGAAGTGGGCTAGCACTTTGGCGGCCGTCCATATGTTTGCGAACTTTGGCGAGTTTGGCGAACAATCTGGCGCGAACTGCGTTACGGGAAGCGTGAGAAAGCACACGACGAGATGCTTTGGCCTCAGTCGGGGACAAGACGGTGGTATATTGCGTGGTAGTCATCGGATCAACAAAGTTGAACCTCTTGCGTGGAGCATCAGGACAGGGGATGACAGGACGTGCAAAGCAAGAAGGAACAGTCAGAGAAATGGGAATGCGAGACGGCTGAGGGCTAGAGGGGTTGTATCTGCGATTCTGGAGCGCACGACTGACGCCGTTCTTCGACATGGAGGGGGTGGTCCATACACAATAACGAACAGGAGCAGAAGGAGATGGAGAGGGGGGTTTGAAGCGAGAAAGCGATGGGAAGGCAATGGCACGAGCAACAGGAGGAGCTTGGTCAGTAGGACGGCGTGGGGCGTCAGGTTTGACGCGTCTTGGGAGCTTGCAGGGAGGAGTCGAGGGAATATCGTGTGCTCTGGCGTTTCGCTTGAAGTGAACTGGTCCTCGCGGCAACTGGAGAAAAGCAGAAGCGGTGGTGAGACGAGAGAGAGTGCCGGTGCCTCGAACGGAGGGCAAGCCTGGGATATGGAGAGGGAGAGAGGACGGCATGGTGAGAGGATGAGGAGGAGAAGCGGGTGTATGGTGAGTAGAGAAGAAAGAAGAAGATAAAAGGGAAAAGCGTGTAGTCTTGAGTATGAGTATGAGTGTGAGTGTGAGTGTGAGTGCGAGTGCGAGTGCGAGTGCGAGAATGTGTGATAGCAGTGAGAATATTGAAGTGGAAGCGTGTGCGAACAGGATGTGAAGTCTGCGGTGCAGTGGTAGAGAAGAGGAAGAAGATGAAGAGGAAGAGAGCGAGGGGGGGAGAGGGTATTTATACTATTACGCAGTGGAAGAGGGAGAGAGAGATGGTAAACAAAACAACAACAACAATTGTTGTATCTGTGGAAGGAAGGTACGAGGGTCGCAGAGGGTGTGGCTGGTGGTCAGGGGAAGGAAGGTGCGGATGGCACGCTTTGCTATGTTCCCCGACCAGCAGGAGAAAGAGACAGGCTCTTCCTGACAATGCACAACAGACACATGCATTATCATCATCAACAACAGCGCAGGAACACGGAACTACGTTTGCCAATAGACTACGAGCAGTAGGAGAGTACAGTAAGGGAGTACGACGTGGATGGCCAGATGAACGGACCGATGAACCAAGACACGGCATACAATGGTTCTTTTACGGTAGAAGATAGACCGCGTACGAAAAAATTGGTAAGTTCAGTTGATCTCCAGTGGAAAGTCCTAGCGATTGGTGTATGTGTAAAGGGAGAAATGAAAATGAAAATACAACGCGAGACTCCAATGTTCCTTCCTCTATGATGATGCGGATATGGTGAGCAAGCCACCGGCAATGAGTAGTTTAGCGTAGACCTTGGAGGCATATTATGGGTGAGAGAGAGAGGGGGGGAGAGAGGGAGACTGAGTAAGTGAGCGAGTGAGCGGGAGAGAAGGGGGGGGGAGAGGGGGGTTTGTATATATGTATTCATATATAGACATATATGAAGGTATGGAGATAAAGAGAAAGCACTTCCAATTTTGGGCAATCTACTTATACGAACATAGAGGACGTAGGTAAATGGAAATGGTTCATGTTTGTGGCGGAGTTGTTGCATCGCGGCGGTGATGATGGCGTTCATGTTCGTGTCGTGGGGGGTCGACGGCCTGAGGTATCCTCGATTGAAACACCAGTTGCTGCTGCTGTTGAGTAATCACTTCGCGTGCGTAGAACTCGACCAGCATGGTTCCGTAAGCTTCAAGCTCCTCGACCGGTACAGCTAATCGAAATTCGTTGAGCAGAAGAAACTGGAGTTCGAGATGATTCAGCTCGACTAATGGCAGTCCTCCAACCTGTAATAAAATTCTTTGAATCAGCAAGAAGGTCGCCAAATACACTGCTTCATGAAGGAAGTGGAGGAGGAGAAGAAGGAGAAGGAGAAGAAGTGGATCAGTAAGCACTTACCTTAGCATAGCGAGAGTTCGTGTAGAAGACGTCGGAGAAGAATTTGCTGGCGCACGTGACACCCGCAATCACGAGTCGATGAATGTTGAAACTATCAACAACAAAGAAATTGGCAAACTCGTCCTCATTCTCCTCATCCAACTGAAGAGATGACGGGGTTGGGTTGCCCTGTGACTTCAAATCTTGTGCGGCAATGTCACTGGAAGACGGCGGCGTAGCCAAGGACGGGTAACTACTTCGTGAATGTCCGTATGACACAACAGAAGAGACTTGTGACCGCGAAGAAGGCGAGTCTAGTCGACTCCGTCGGGGGTGAACAGGGCGGTTGTTAACCATTTCTGTCATCCTGTCGAAGTATACCAAAAGACTGAGAAAGACCTCGTAGGTGGTGGGACAGTATTTATGAATTCGAGCGAGGTAGTTCAAAATAGTAATTGAAGGCACGTTTTTGCCATGAAATGCGAGAACGCTGCTGGCCTGCGCGCTAAGATTTGCCGTGCCGTCCGGAGGCGGTATATGTCGATGGATGTGTTCATGCTGCATATCATTCGTTGTCGTAATCTTGGTCAACAGGCCTGCTACCATCTCAATGATATCTGTTACCGGCATCGAACTAATTTCATACTGACGTGGAGACTCCGCAGGTCTCCCACCAACAGCTTTTCTGGACTGCTGCGCTTGATGGAGGAACTCCTCGCTGGCAAAGCTTTGTATGTGCGACAAGGAGCGAACTTTAATTCGACTCGGCGAAGTCGACTCGATGCTGTTCAATGATCTTGTTGACAGATGTGTCGGATGGAGCTGCGGTGACGAGGGAGGTTGCATATTCGACATTCCGGATATGTGTTGCGGCGTTGTATGAGAAGCTTGTGATTCCGCTGAATGATGTCTTGGGTTTGGTGGATTCATCGTGGCGAACTGAGCTTCGGCAGAGCGTGGGTCGGGAGCTAAGCTCTGGTGTGATTGCTGCGGTACAGAGCGTATATATGCGGGTACATCATGCGACGACGGGGACGCAGACGATTGTGGAGGCGTATGCGATGCTACTGAGGAAGGGGCCGAAGGGGTGACTGTCGAAGGTGTAGGAGAAGACGACTCTCTCCTGCTGGAGAACGCTGATGTCGTGGCGAAATTATGATGCGATTGCGACACCGCCTGGTTTTCAGGCGACGAGCGATATGGTGACTCAGATGAATTAGCGACGCGGTTTACCGTGTTGCTCCTGCCCAGCATGGTGGTCCAGTAGCGCCGAATATACAGAGCAACAAGGTGGGATGCGCGACGCTGTAGTAGGACTAAGCAGACTCAACCCCCATGTCAGCACCGATGGATGATGGCAGTATTAGTGATGTTGTTATAGTAAATAAGAACGGTCAAGCGTTGAACGCAGAAGACAGCGGACTCGTCGGTAGCAGCTGCTTGATGAGAGATAGCGCAAGGATTAGCAAAAATTGGAATTACCGCGAGGTCGAAATATGTGGTGCTCTCAGCACAGCTCGGAGGGGAAATAAAACTGCGGGAGGGAAATCAATCGATGGCGGGGGTTTCCAGCAAGACAATACAAGTCGGCCGGATATGAATTCCAGGCCAGCCTGCATGGATCTTTTTTCAGACCATGTCGAAGGAGACGAAACAGATGGGTGGTCGCAATTATCGTAGAATTCTGGTGATATTGAAGCCGCGACGTCGAGATGAGACGAAGCGATAGAAAAAGATAGAGTGAAGTTGGTAGCAGCAGGGAAGGTGAAGGTAGTTGCCAGAATGAGAGTTAGCGACTTAACTTACTTGGGGGGGTCGGATGTTGGAAGCCTTGCGGCCTTAGGCTTTTTCGCCTGAACGGGCAGCCACCTCGGTAGTTAGCTTCACTAGCTATGAATGGGCTGGACCAGGCTGGCGGATAGCAACAAATCTCCGCGCTTTGTAGATTTCAATTTCTCTCAACGGACCATGGCATGCTATTCTGCAGAGTAATGCCTGGTCAGATGCAGCTGAGGTACGAGAGACCGGGTAGGACTGACTGCTTTGATGCAAATGGTTGCCGACGTGCCGCAAGGTTTGACTTTATCTCACGAGACGGAACGTGAGAGCTTCGATAGACTCGCTGCAGCGTCGTCTCCGGGTATCCGGAATAGAAGACCGCTGTCTCGATGAGGCTTTGTCGGTAGACGTTCCAAATGGTACTGTCGGTAGTGGACGCTCCGTCGAAGCTGTCCGCCGTACTGTGGATAGCTTCGAAATTGGCGAATGGAATAAGTTATCCTGCTATCAAAAATCCCATGTACTGTAGAAACCGCCGTTGATTGATCCTCGTAAAGTCGGGTGAAAGACAGTACCCGCGGCCCAATGTCTACGGAGATAGATATCTTCGACGTCGACAGCCTTGGAAGATATCGCGTACAAGACAAGTTGCCGATGCGATATTACCTGCCTATACCGGTATCTGGAAAAATACAAATATCGAAAAGTTGTGTTTGCTGCTGTTTCGCGTCTCCCGCACCAAGACCTGTCCAGTCTCATCTAGCGCTGGGGAATAGACATATCGATCGACGAAGACGACAACCACGAGAGGTGCAAAAAGTTGCAACTATTCCTAAGGTCAAGAATCGATCTATAGTTCAAAGAGTTGAAAGCTGCTTACGTAGGACATGCTCCATCTTGTAGTTAGCTAATGATTATCTGCCAAAAGTGTGGTAAAATACCGTATCGCGAAGATCACAATGGACGAATGGAAGGACGTCTTATAGGCAGGTGGTGAAGAGTTGAGCGGTGATTACTCCGTAATTTATACATCGTTACAGAGCATGCTGTTTACCCACTGGGCTGGTGACTGTACAGAAATGCTGTAATTTACCGCATTCTGGGCGCGTATTACGCATACCTAATACATGGTTGGTAACAGGTATGACATAGGAGAAAGGCGGGTACCAGTACAGCTTGTAAGTTAATCCACTGACCGCAATACCAGGCGTGTATTTCGGAAACACATAGATAGCTCTCCAAACTTATCGCGATAGAGGTTGGATTTGATATAAATGAATGAGTAGGCCCTGGTGGCTCGCTCTATCTGGGGAAATCGTATTGGGGATATGCTGAGGTACCTTTGAGAGTCGGAGATTGTAGTGATCTTAGGAAATATATGTAGGTACATGGACAACCTTGGAACCTTGGAACGCTTGGGAGTTGCCAACCCGCTCCCGCAATATATACCTAGGTATATATATATATTCATCTACCTACTTATAGGTTAGGTACTCTGCACCCCGGACCTGGGCAGCCAGCAGACGGGATCTGCGATCTACCTAGGTACCTCGCCCTCCAGGGCTGGTGAAAACCTGGAATTCAGGTAGACACTTGCCCTGAGGCGATAAATTATGCTACAGTCATGGTTGTGAATTACCTCAAACCTCAACGACGGGGGTGAGTATACCTAGGTATAAGGTACCTTGGTATACAATGGATCCTTGTTGCATTTCCGAGGACCTCGCATTCGTGGTTGTCTACCTAGGTTCCCAATCCAACCTGGTAGAAATGGATACTTCAATGGAACCTTTCTAGGTTGGAAATACCTAGGTTGTCGAGTGTGATCGTTTCTATTCATATATACATATGGGATACCTGAGAAATATGCTATTGCCTCTTACTTGGCTACAGGGAAAGTCGCCCAGATGACAGCTATCCACCCAGAAAGAAGCCCCCGTTTCGATCGGAGGCCGATCAATTGAGCCGACAAGCGCAAATGAAGAGAGATGAAGTGCTATTGGCATTCAGAGCCACCAATGTACTAGGGCTATTTTAGACATGACCAACGGCAAATTCGACCGACATTGCAATCTCATTGAAACATCCAAGGAAAAAAAAAAATCTATTTCAGAGACTGAGATTCTCTATCTGGCTGGTCCCGGTCCAGTGTATCCGTTGTCAGGCAGGTATAAGTGACGGACTGCACCTTTCGCCGTGAGCACTACCATACGAATGACGCCACCGGAGCTGCCATCCCACTTGATAGCCTCACTCAGAGCACTCTTGACAAAGTTGACGCCTTCCTCTTCGGTCATACCTTCTTTCCAGTTCGCATCGCAGAAGCCGTAGATGTAGGTAGATCCAGAGCCGCCGATTGCGTACGCTTGTTTGTGGAGCGAGCCGCCGAGAGGAATCGAATAAACCTGGCCGCCGTGTCGCCGATCATAGCCAGCGATAATGATGCCTGCGCTGCAGTGTAAAACAACGAGTCAGTTGTCATCTTTCTTCGCTGTCGTGAATGGGGACGGACCTTACCTTAACTGGTCTTTATTGTCGTAGCATAATTCTTGAAAGAGCGCTGCCGCTGTCTGCGTGCTCGGAGCCTCGTTGACGATCCCGTACATGTTGAGGTGATAAGACACGATATCGGCGACTGCTTGTGTGTCCGCGGCTGAACCAGATCGACAGCACCAGATGGTATCGTGGACTTGTGTCAATTTATCTGTGACTCGATTCGCGATGTAAGCTCCAGTGGTTGTTCGACTATCCGCTCCGAGTATGACGCCGTCCTTGAAATTAATTGCCATACTATGGTAAGAGTTCTTGTCAGACTTGGAGCTTGGACGAGATGATTATCACGACAGGGTGCAGACGTACATCGAAGTGCCCAGACTGCGGTATCGGTCAGTGAACTATTCTATCCTTGACTGGCAGGCACGAGCAAGAACTTACTTGACTTCTCCTTTCTTCAAGTGATTCATATCGACATGGATGCCATCTATTAAAAGTCTAAGGTGAGTGACTTTTGACAGAATAGTCAATCTCCCGTGCTGCTTACCTTCTCCGAGAGCACCGCTCGTGTTCGAAATCATCTCGCTGTCGTGTAGATGTCGTCTTTGGAAAGGTAGGACACTGAGGGCGACCGAGACTCTAACCGCTACAGGAAGTGAGTTCGATTAGAAGATACCGTGATGAGAAGAAGGATCCAGGTGTGTTGAGCGAGAATTTGTAAACAATGAGCTGTTAGAGACAGTCGGAAGGTGACTGAAGCTCTGGAGGCAGCAAACGAGGCAAGCTCCATGGGCGGTCTGAAAAGTGAGCTTGTGATTGGACCAAGCAGGCTAACTGCCAAAGGTCACAGCTCACACGATCAGACTAACCCAGTCTAGTCTAGTCTATCCTGATATGGCTCTTAGTCAGCTACATCTCCTTCTCTGTCGGGATAACTACATCGTTAGATTCAACATCCACACTCTTGGAGAGATCGCTTCTCTTCTCATTTTGCCTAGAAGAAGGTTCATTGAGAGCCTGGCTTCTAAGAGGAAGAGATTCTACTCATTTGCGTGGTAAGTTTTGCCCTTCAAGGAGAATAAGTTGTCGACTTTCTAGTTACTCGGCCCTAGTCATCCATTATTGATTTCATTGACGCAGTGCTAGCTGCTTTCCGTGCAATGCTTGGAGAATTCATAGCGCGTCGGAAGTCTTTTACCCCGTAAACTCATACTTTCAGCATCTCGTTGCGTGTATCTGAACAATCGCCAACCACAAAGTCACATCAAACAGTCACCACCGCGATAGTCCCGGCCAACCTCGAGTGTTATCATGTCGGAATCCCCTCCCCCGCCGCCGCAATGGAACTTTTCGACCATGGCTGGCAATGCGATACAATTCCTGCGTCTCCCCATGCTGGCTTCTTCTGGGCTGGCGGTCATAGCAAGCAGCCTATTATACTTCAAACAAAAGTAATTCTTGCCCTCTGTCTTGCCCCTAATCAAGATTTTCCCATTGGAGCACCACCCGAATTAACTCTTCTGGCGTCAGTGAGATAATATACCCTCGAACTGTGCCTGTCGATGCGCGAACGAACGTACCAAAAGCGTCTTCATTTGGGTTGTCGGACTACGAAGATCTGCATATTCCGACTCCAGATGGTGAGTCTCTTAATGCGTTATTCATTCGCCCGTCAAATAAAGACACCGCCCGGAGAGTGACCATTTTAATGTTTCATGGAAATGCGGGAAATATCGGACATCGTATACCTATTGCAAAGGTCTTGACAAAGTTCTTGAATTGCAATGTCTTTATGCTGGAGTACCGCGGATATGGACTTTCCACGGGAACGCCCGACGAACGAGGGTTGAATATCGACGCGCAAACCGCTCTGGATTATTTGCGGAACCGTGCAGAGACTAGAAACACGAAGATTATAGTATACGGGCAGAGTCTTGGTGGCGCAGTTGCAATCAGTCTTGTAGCGAGGAACTTGGAGAAAGGGATTATTTCAGGCCTCATTTTGGAGAATACTTTCTTGTGTATTCGCAAACTCATTCCTTCGTGCGTTCATCGTCCGATGCCAGTCTGGTATTTACTGATATTTCTTTAGTGTTTTCCCTCCAGCTCGTTATATCGCTCGTCTTTGCCATCAATATTGGAGTAGCGAGGATATCATTCCCAAGATTGTGAATATTCCGATCCTTTTTCTAAGCGGATTGAAAGATGAAATGATTCCGTACGTCTTGTCCTGCTCGATACCAATTACGAGACTAATGTTGACCTCGCAAACCAGGCCGTGGCATATGTCGCAATTATATGATTTGTGTAAAGCCGACACAAAGGTCTGGCGTGAGCTTCCTAATGGTGGGCATAATGACAGTGTTGCAGAACCCAATTATTTTGATTATATTCGCTCTTTTGTCACGGATTATGTTCTTGATTGAATTGGCGTTACGAGCTATCGAGTGATTATCACTACGTCGTGGAGATTCCTGGCGTTTCATCCCCAGACTAGTGGCTCGATTACCAGCATGATATACTTCCTTTATACCCGAATTGAATGACTTCCAACGATATCCAATCGCTAGCCGCGAGTGCTGATGCTCCTGATTTGTGATTAACATTATTCGCGAGACACTGGATTAGAGTCTCGCCGCATCGCTATTTCGGCGATGTCAGCGGTTAATCTAACATCTGTTTGGCTGATGAGGCAGGCTTTTCTCTGTTAATTCTCACTTTATACCACTCGAAGGATTAACGCCCTTTCATCGTACATGACCTCGTTCCATTGAATACTGTATTCAAAAATAGTCATACTTGGTTATCGTACATGAAAGTCGCACCTTATGATGCTCGCAGAAAATGAACAACGGGATGATCCAAATATACACACGTGCACTTATGACAGCGTTTCCGATTCGCTGACAAGGTCTTCGATTTTAAATCCCTCTACGTCTCCACGAGTGAACATTCGTAATAGCTCGCCTTTTCGACCGTGACCTTCGCCATCGAAATCGTAGAATCGCTGAACACAACTGACTAGCCAGCTAGCTTCTGCCACTGAAACACCGCTGTCTGGCATAACTTGTCCATGCATCAAAACCAATCCTTTCGAGTCCGCCAGATCAAGATGATGTGTGATTGTTGTATGAGGTTGTGCATATGAGCCGTGGATTTTATAGGCGGCGAGGTGCGTAAACAGAATTGTGGAAGTATGTGTATTGGCGGTCTGTACTGTTGAGGGACCGGATGTTCCGGCCGGAGGATGGAACCCCCATTGCAAAAAATGAATATCAGCACCACCTTCCACAGTGGCTGGATTCTCGACTTGTGTGTCGTTGTTGTGTCTGGGAAGTGGAAGAATGAACTGAGGATTTGAGCGCGCCGCGGCGGCCATACGCTGGTAGGTATCTAACGGAATGGCTGCGCATATTGATCGCGCATTATTTGCGTGTCGCAGTCTCCATAGTGTCTCAATTTCCTTCGGCGGGAGGGCCAGAATCTTCTCGAGATTGAGATAGGAGCTTAGAGGCTTTATGCCAGGTGTTTGGCTGTCCGCGACCGGCTTTCCCGCCGTAGCCTTGGACGGGTTCGGAGTGGTTTGTCTAGTAATTGGTGGCGACGAAGCTGATCTCGTCTGATGTGAGGAAGCAGATGACGACTCGGGAGTTACGACGGTAGAAGCTTTGCGGCGATACTCAGCAATCTTGTCTTTGTAGGCCTCTTGCAGCGAATCTACAGAATCATGACCTTCTCTTCGCATTTCAATTGAAGACTATTAGTTCTGATTTTCTCGATATTGAAAAAATTGACCACGACATACTGTTTTGCTTTCTGATCAAGCTTGTGCTTGTATCTTTCCAGGATCTTCCGCGAGTCGCCGTGTGTAGCTAAAAACCGTACATCGTGGACTTGAGCCCAGCGGCGTTGCTGCGGCCGAAACAAATGATTCGATGGTCTCACGAGCGTCTGGATTCGCCGGAGCGATGTCATGATGTGGGTGTAAGACGTAGGTATCACTTTCTATAGCGCGGACGCCAATAGACTCTAGAATTCAAGATTGACTGCGGCTTTTATCTCGTTGCTCGCGCAATAAATTTATGATGACAAAGAGTACCAGTACGCCAAGCCTAAATAGGTCAGTGTGCTTCTGACGATCCATACTCCGTCCTTCCATCCGCATTTGGCAACTCAACAACTCAACTTAACTTACTACTCTACTCTTGCAAGTTGCTACTCGCACAAGACTCTTGTCTCACCGTATTCAAGAGCTAGGATGTATACGGTTACAAAGCTACAGCGCATCCCAGGATAGCGCACTGGTTCTATTCGCTCCTTTTACGCGCAATGCGGCTTCCATTGGAGCGTTCATTCGGATCATCGCTTCTACCAGTGATTGTTGCAAGACATCAGCACCGCGAAGCTGGTGGTTCTTCTCTTAAGATGCGATTCGACGACTCTTCATCCTTGTCCTTGTTGTTATTTTGAATATGGTGGAAGCTTTTCAATACTTTGCCGACATCGTCTTTGGACATATAAGTTGGGCTTACTCTCCCTCATCAACCGCACTCACTGTCCCCCTCCCATACACGCGCGCGTGCCATGATGTCAATTGGGTTGATCTCAAACTTATCAGCAGTAGGCTTGCTTGCATGATATGTCTAGAGGTCACTAAATGAGGAACTCTTGCGCGTCTTTCGTGCATGACTCGTGGAATCTGGCTAGTAAGGACCCTAGTGGTCAGGTGATGGATAGTGACAGGGGTTGCTTCATTATACATACCCGGTACCGCCCGATTATCTCAAGATGAACAGAGGCATGTTTTACACTGCAAACAAAAATATCTGGTAAACACTCAAGATGGATAATTTTTGTCGTGATAACGCTCTGTGGCCCAGCGTCTACGGGCCCCGCTGTCGCCGTTTCGATTTCTCTCTATATTTTGAGGATCTTGTATTTGGCATCCTGCCTGATGCTCTTTTCCTCCTCACTTCGCTGGCTCGGCTAGTCAACCTGTATCGAAAAGCACCAAAAGCCCGATGGACGTGGTTTCACAATTTTACTGCAGTACGATAGCACAAATCTTACTCTTGTTCCAGCAAACTAAGACCCATTTCTTTAGATTCCCCTTGTTGCGTACTGCATTTCGACTCTGTTGATTCTAATTATTCAAGCATTGGGTGTTGGGGCTCCTCGTTCTCAGGCTTCAATCACGGCTTCCTCGTTGAATTTTGCATCTTCTGTTGCAATCAGCTTGCTGTACTATTGCGAGTATGTCAAAAGCCCCAGACCTGCAGTAGTAATGAACACCTACATTCTGGCTACATTGTTGTTGGACGGAGCACGGGCTCGTACTTTATGGCTTCTCAGAGCCTCGACAATCTCGTCAGCGATGAGAATTACTGCAATAGTCCTGAAGCTCGGGCTTCTTGTGCTGGGCTCATTGCCTAAATCGACTTACTTCCTATCTACCGGACCAAAATATACAAGAGAGCAGCGCGCCGGGATATTCAGTCTTAGCTCCTTTGCGTGGTTGCTACCTCTGATTACACGAGGCTACCGACAACATCTATCTATTGATGATCTCGAGCCAGTGAGTGGTGCAGTTTGTGCACAATCTGTCTATTTACGTATTCGAAGAACTTGGAAGTCGAGTAAGTTCATCTCGACTGTCTCTTTCAATCTTGCTAGACTGAATTGAGGAGCCCAGACGATATTGACCTCTCGTGACAACATCAGACAAGAGAAACAAATCATTTTCGCTTTTTATTGCGACTATACATGCCCTATGGCTCCCACTGGCTCTTCCAATGATACCACAGTTCTGTCTAGTTGCCTTGAATCTCACCCAGCCGCTCTTGTTGGCCAAGGCGATTGAGTTTGTCCAGAACCAGTCCCAGCAACCTGATATCATTGGTTATAGTCTCATCGGAGCTTTTGGATTGACGTATCTTGGGATCACCGTAAGGAAATTGGCTGATGTGAACCTCTTTCCTTAGTCTACTGACATCATTCGTTTTGAAACAGATAGCAACTGCGTGGTATCAGTACCTCGCTGCAAGAGCTCTGACTATGATTCGTGGTGCTCTTATTAGCCTCATATACACCAGTATGACTGGTATGTCCAATTTCAATGATGATGCTTCCTCGTCATTGAGCCTGATTACTGTCGACGTCGAACGGATCACTACATCCTTGCAATGGACAATTGGCCTTGTACCAGATATCATTCAAGTAGGAATCGCAACATGGCTTCTGGAAGCGCGTCTCGGCGCCATCTGTATCGCTCCAATTCTAGTCGTTATAGGTTAGCATGT
Organism: Talaromyces borbonicus; assembly: GCA_002916415.1. Taxonomy (NCBI): domain Eukaryota; kingdom Fungi; phylum Ascomycota; class Eurotiomycetes; order Eurotiales; family Trichocomaceae; genus Talaromyces; species Talaromyces borbonicus. Next base: position 50,940 of record NBSA01000010.1, read on the forward strand.
CCTTTCTTTTTTTTTCCCAATTGGTCAATATAGTATCTAATGTCAGACTCCCAGCCTCTACACTTGCTTCAGGTCAGATAGGGAAGTACACGAGACCCAGGCAAAGAATGTGGATAGAGGCAATCGGAAGTCGAACCGACGCCATATCAGAAGTACTTTCAACAATTAAAGGCATCAAACTTCTCGGACTAACGTCGATGATTTTAAAGAATGTACAAGAGCTCAGGGTGAAGGAGCTGAAAACATCGAAAAGGTTCCGGAAAGTCCAGATCAGCAATATCATAATGGGTAATATCCTATATTTCAATATCCAAGAAGACGTCGAGGCCCTGCTGACGTGTTGAGACAGGCAATTCTCCTCGTTTGCTGTCACCTATAGTGACTTTTATCGGCTTTGGAATCTACACCAAAATATCAGGAAGCCAAGGTCCCACGATCGCTACAGTTTTCTCCTCTCTCGCTATTCTGAATATGCTCATAGACCCTGTCAATGAACTAGTTGCTGTTGGCCCGAATCTTGCGGCAACCCTCGACTGTTTTAACCGAATCCAAACTCATATTATTAGAGAAAGACCAGGTGATTACCGAGATATTTCGCGTCCCGAAGAACTTTTTGCAGGGAACCGCCGTCCATGCAATAGAGATAAATGCGAAACTGGGTTGGAAATGCAGATTCTATTTCGGAGGACAGAACCGATGCTAGCCCGGGCTCCGGCAATACGAATTTGCAATGTCGATGCAGGTTGGACAAATAAGGCAGTTACATTGCGCAACATATCCCTCGAGCTAGAACCTGCATCTCTCAATTTGGTCATCGGCGATACAAGAAGCGGAAAATCCACATTGCTGAAGCTGCTACTGGGAGAGCTTCCTGTTCTTTTCAAAGGCTCGGTGTCATTGTTTACGGATGATGTTGCCTTTTGCGACCAAGATCCCTTCTTGAGGAAACAGACAATCCGCCAAAATATTCTCGGTCCTGCTGAATACGACCTCGAATGGTATGATACCTGTATCAGGGCCTGTGCGCTGGACGTAGATTTTCAGCATATGGTGGGTAAAGACGAGACTATTGTTGGGAATCATGGTGTCAATCTGAGTGGTGGGCAAAAGCAGCGCATTGTGAGACTTTATACTTGGCCATGGAACACTGTTAAATGGATTGAAAATCTTGCTAATCCTCTGAAAGGCTTTAGCGAGAGCTGTATACTCTCGGCGACGAATTATGATTCTCGATGACGTTCTCTCGGGCTTAGACAGCATAACTGAGAGTCAATGTTTTCACCGAATTTTCGGTGCTGACGGACTTTTAAGAAAAATCCAGACAACTATAATCCTTGTGACACATTCAGGTACGTATTCTTTTCGAAATGGATCTGCCATGAAGATGGGCGGCTTATTCTGAAAATTTTCAAACAGGCAAATGGCTTGCCTATGCTGATAAAATCGTCGTGCTTGGGCCAAAGGGAACCATCGAAAAGATCGGTCCATACGAGGACTTGAAGTCTAGCAATGACCACATTCAAGACTTGCTAGGAAGAATGGAAAGAGAGACTCTTGTGAATCACAAGCCAGGAGAAATCTCATGGCAGCGAGCCATCGAAGTCGAAATGACGAGTGTGGAAACGGTAGAAATTCATTCGCACATTGAGATTTTTCCGCAAAAGTCTTCTACTCTTTTGTTCTACGTCTCCTCTATGGGTTGGATGAAGTTCCTCACTTTTGTGGGTCTGGTAATGTTAGAGGTTGCCACTAATGGCATACAGCGTGAGTCAAACCATCATTCCGAACAGTTGAATTGGGGCTCAATAAAACACCAACACAGCTTTGTTCCTGAAATGGTGGACCGACGCAAGTCAAGAGGATACACAAACCACCATTGGGGCATGGTTGGGAGGCTACGCCGCACTGGGCTTGCTCTCTCTGAGCTTTTTGGGACTTGGAGGCGGGTATGTCCTAGATTTCTTTTGCTACTTTGAGGAAGAAACATATTGACGATCAGTCCAAGCTACCTATTGCTCAGTATAATTCCTGACTCATCAAATTCTCTACATATTCGTGCTTTGCGAACTACAATGAGGTATAATCTTTGAAATGTTAGTCCTGTGCATATAAGCTGACATTGACTGTATTTATAAAGTGCTCCTATGAATTTCTTCGCCGAGGGAAATGTTGCAAAGATTCTGAATTTGTGGGTTTCCAAATTTCAAAACAATTCATGAGTGATTCCTAAGTAGGATCCAGATTCAGTCAAGACATGACTTTGGTCGATATGCCGCTACCTATTGGTCTCATTCTAGCAACAGGGAGTAAGTTTTCATTCTTTATTTTCACCACAATTTGGCTCACTATATCTGTATAAAAAAAGGTTTCGGTAATTCCGTGATTGGTGCCTTGTTGACCTCAATCTCGTCCGGTTACATGGCGATTTCAATACCCGCACTCTTTATGGTATTGTATTTTCTACAGAAGATGTATTTGAAGACATCTCAACAAGTGCGCTCCCTCGATTTGGAGTATAAATCACCGCTCCTTGAGGTTTTCATGGAGAGTATACAAGGGTTGACAACTATTCGAGCATATGCTTGGACAGAATACATGACAAACGATGCGTTCAGCCTACTGGATCAGTCACAAAAGCCATTTTATCTCTTGCTGTGTCTTCAGCGATGGCTAACTTTCATGCTGAACTTCATAGTCACAGTTATTGCAGTTGTACTAATGACTCTGACTGTCACACTGCGTCATAACGTGAACCCGGGCTTATTGGGCGTTGCACTGACAAGTGTTATGAATTTCGGTCAGACACTTTCTTCATTTGTATTGTACTGGACGACACTGGAAACTTCTCTTACTGCTGTGACGAGGATAAGGGACTATACTCTCGGAACACCGAAAGAAGACTCCTCAGAACAAGGAACAGAAGATCCGCCAGCCAGCTGGCCTTCGGAGCCCAGCATTCAATTTCATCACGTATTTGCATCTTACCGGTAAGCCTTTGTTCCGCACCTATCTGAGCCGGAGCTGATTGCCGATGAACTTTCCTCATTTTGTTGACTTTTGATGATACGGCCTCATAGAACTGGGGGTAGAGATGCCCTGCAAGATATCAATTTATCGATTCCACCAGGACGGCACGTCGCAATTTGCGGAAGATCTGGCTCTGGTAAATCGACTTTGGTATCCATCCTTTTGCGGCTGCTTAAACCAAGGAATGGTTCAATAGTAATCGATGGGAAGGACATATCTCTTTTTACACAAGAAGCTGTCAGCAAGAGACTAACATCTTTGCCTCAAAATGCATGGTTCGTTCCGCCAGATTGTGGCGACTCAGTGCGCAGAAATCTCGATCCTTTGGACGAAATTGTCGATGACGCGGACATTTATAACGCTCTTGAAAAGGTTGGCTTACGTGAACATATTGATAGAAATGGTGGCCTAGATGCTCCGCTGAGGCAAGGAAATGGGATTTTGTCTGAAGGACAAAAACAATTATTTTGTCTCGCTCGTGCTTTACTCACGAGAAGAGGGAAAATACTCGTGATGGACGAAGCTACGAGCAAGTTGCGTTTCCTGTTCCTATTGCTTTTGATCAACTTGTTTCCCAAGCACGATTCATAATCTGACTAAAACCCTCTTTATATCAGTGTCGATCACAAGACCGAGTATAAAATACATGCTCTCCTGCAATCCGAATTTCAAGATTGGACCATAATCGCAGTAACTCATCGCATGAGTTGTATTCCAACCTTTTTCCATGATGTGATTGTCATGGACCAAGGAAGACTTATCGAATTCGACGAACCGAAGAAACTTTTGACCGATACTTCTTCTATGTTTCGGCAATTGTGGGCCGCGGAATGTAGCAATAATGCAGGAAATGATTCTGAATGAGGTCTTGAAAGTGTATGCACTGCTAGACCTGGATGTAAACAACATGGTTGTCGAGCGTCGAGGGAATGCAATTGGACAGTTCAAATTACCTTCGTTCATGATCGGCTGCCTAGCTAAGGTTATATCAAAGGATGCGTCCACGGCTAGTCCAAAAGGATATAATCTACCTTTTGTTGAATTGGGAGCATGTGTATTCAGGAGTGTACCTAGGTCTTGGGTAGGCATGGTAAAACAGCATACTGCTTGCATTTTGTCGTAGTTCTAATTCCGAGGTTGATACTACGGACACCGCTCTGGAAGCTGTAAAACAGGGACGAGTTTCAGTGGTAGATTTGAAAATGGAAGGGTTCAAAAATTTCAATTTTCATCAAAAAGAAGCAGAAAACAAAACACTCTGATTTAGTTTCCTTGACCATTGCGGACGGCCAGCGTCTTTGCTTCTCCCTCCTCCATGTCCATCATCTCCCCCTCTTTCTCACCCCCCTCCAACTCCTTTCTGAGATTCTTCTCGAGCTCGCGTCAACCTCCTTGAATAAGTTGTCGGCCTTCTCCTTCTTCTTTTTTGCTGCCTCCTCTTCGCGGGCAGCCGCCTCTCGGAGGCGAACCGCTTCAGCCCTCTACCATATGAAGAGCATACATCAGCCTCATCCATCTGAACGCAAATGATACTAACTTACCAGTCCTTCTGGCTTTTCAAGGGCCAGCTTCTTGGCCTTCTTGCTCTCTTTCCTCCTTTTTTCAACACGAAACCGGCGCGAGGGGGTCCTGGTAGTACCAGTAAAATTGATGTGGCCGCCCGCGGCCACCGTGATGTTGTTGATGTTCTACCTTAAATTAGTCCTTGTATCAACGCATAAGACTCCCTGAGGTCATGAAATACTTACTTGTGGCATGATGATTTTTTACCTGTTATAATATCTTGTAGTTCGTGGGCACCCGCTCATATCAAAGCTGTAATGGTGAAGATTGGACATGTACTTACTGCCCAGGTGGCGTAGCAAAGTTGAGGATAGCTTTCTTGTGAATGAAAATATGCAGTTCATATAGTCTGGAAAGACCCCAAGATTGCTTCTCAAGGTTTATACCCAGTACTTTGGCGCTAACTACCAGTACCAATAGACTATAGCCAATGATAGAGACAATGCATGCTCCCATTGATATGCGACAGACTAGGTTTAACAATTACTGATGCTTACTGCCTATTGAAAAGGTTACAATTGTGCTTATTCAAGATGGATCAGAGATATTGCTATTCCTGATCGTTGGAATCATAAGTTACCAATCATACAGATATTAAGAAAGTGCGGTTGGCATTGACCTTATTCCAAGGTTGTTCTAGGTAATTGTCAATTGATGTATGTCATTCATTCAAAGGACTGACCTATTGATATATCGGCCAGTCATTATACAACAAATTTAACCATCTACAATTGTTAAAATTAGGGGTTCGAATGTCAGCCGACTTCTTTTCACCTTTGATAACCGGAGTTCAAAGTTGGCAGTTCTTTTGATTATATCTCATATACTGCAACATTAACCAGAGGAGCATTCAATTGAGCAAGTCACCCATGTGATTTGAATTGGATTGCAATAAGAACCCATGTGATCTCAACATGGCATCGGTTAATTTAAGATAACGCTTATGCTACCATGCCATCCAAGTGCAGGTTTATAAATCATTAGATCTAAAAGTACTAACCATGAACAACAGATAGCTACTTTTTAGACTGTTATTAGCTGATGGCTACGATCACATTGTCATAAGGTCCAAAGAGTTTACTCCAACCTCCACGCAAAGAGATCGGACCGTGTCTCGAGACTTTGAAGATCCAAAATGATTGATTGATTGATTGATTGGGGGAAAAAAAGGGAAAAATTTACAGCTTTTACATGCACTTTAAGTAGTTATCTGCTTTGGTTTGTAATTAGGGCAAGAATTTAGGGTTAACCCCTGATTGAACTATAATTTAGTTCATGAGCCATAGGACGACATGGGAGCTCAAATACCAAACAATTGGCGAGCCATAAACAAACATAGTAAAACTAGATGCTGGGCATGAAACAATCTAGACCCCAAGGGGCACTCTTCTGCACCAATCTCAAACACCAGAGCTTACATTTGGATTTCATCGAAGTTTTCGTCCATGTATTTGGAAAGTAGATGGATTAACCTTCTATGAGCATCATTCACGTCTGCCCTTTCCTATTAACCATGTCTGCGTCCAGCGGTCATTGAAAGAGGCTGGCCCTACAGAGAAAGGGATGCATTATATGATTTTGCCCAGGCACAAACGTCAAGTAGATTCACTCATATTTGACAAAGGGAAACGCCTCAGGATTATGATTGGGGGGTGTTGGTCACCTTCCGTTTGCTGGGTTACTCCCCGCTCTCTGTTGCCCTGCCAGTACAGGCGCTTTTATGTATTTTCTCCCTCGTTCTATCCCTCCCTCCCTCCCTCCCTCTCTCTCTCTCCCTCTCTCAGCAAAATCGACAGTCATATCTCAGCAGATCCTCAAATTGCTACGAGAACGCAGAACTTGACAGTGATTTTTCTTGTCCCAATCCTTTCAGACAGCTGTGCCGTTCCCCATGGCTACCCCAATACAAGACTACCTCCAAAACGAGGTACTAGCCATGCTTATCAGGGCAACATACAGGATTCCCAACCCGTTACAGGCAAAAATTGATACCATATGCCAGAAGATTCTGGATATGTATTTCACATCCGCAGACAACTTCATGACTGAAACTCAGGCTCACATTAATGAGAATAAGATTCTCACTCGGACCAACGTCGATGTTATCACCAAGGACAACGGCGAGTTAAAGAAGGTGATCATTCTTGAGGCCAAACGCTTTCCAAGAAGACGAGGCAAGGAATGGTACAAGAACGCAGATGCGATAGTATGGAAAAGGCCCTTGGAACAGCTTACGACGTACATGTTGGAAGCAAGAAATAAAGATAGATGGGCTCACGCGATGTATGGCATTGTTGCAGTCGGAGATCGAGTACGTTTCTTTCAACTGCAGCCCAATGAAGAAACACTCAAGGAGTATGTATCCCCGGATCTGCCTCCACAGCACCAAGTGACCTCTTCATTCTCTATCCGCGAGCACAGCTTGTTGATTCAGATGGTGTTGTCTGGCATTTCACATGAAATCAAGCGCAACAGAAGACAAGCAGGCGACGACGCATAGGATTGAGACTCTGAACATCAACACAGGAGAGGTCGCAGCATTGTGATCTATGTATGTGTAGTTATGCGAAACGGGGGTTGCTGTTTCTCTTGAAACTCAGCAGTTTCGAAGTCGTCGCGTTCAGGACTAGTCAAAATCCCCCCTCAGGAGCATTCTCTCTTCGGTATAACCGAAGGCAGAGAGCCCTTGGAGATTGGGAAATTTCTTGGAACAACACTCGCTCTAGGCAGTCCGCACGCATCGCATTATGCACGGATTGTTCCAATTTGAAGAGCTTGATTACCTCGTGGCGTACAACGAAAGCAGCATTTCTTCATCACCCAAATAATTCTTCTTGCTGCCTCAGACAAAGAGACTGGGTTTTTAAGTACTCTGTGAGAGTCGAGCTCAGGAAGACGGTTATATTCTCTACAGCGTATATACACGAGAATAATAAGCATGAGAAGGAGAAGAAAGAAAAAGAAGCAGCCATACGTAGCCCTTTATGGGCGTTCTACATGTGAGTACTCGTGCCCTCCTCTGTGTACGGGGTGCCGAGCCCTAGCTAACCCTGCTGCCCAGTTTACCAGGAGCAGTCACATATTCTCACAGCTAGTCAATACCCAGCATGTTCCACTTCACAAGAACAATGTCTAGATGGGAGATAAGTTTAAGATTGGGAAATATTATTAGTATAGATTCTAATTATTTAGTTTATTTATTTTCAATTATTAGTTTTCACTTCAGTTTTATCAACTGAACCTATCATCTACCTAGGTATTTGGCAGACAAAAACTGAACATCAACATTCAAACGCTCTATTTTATGTCTAGCTAAGTGGCATCATATTTTGAGACAGATACAACCCTCCAGCCAATTGCTATAATCACTTCTCCCTATGATAGCATGCAGCTGTAACAAGTACAGGGGTAGGCTAGATAGCACCAATAGCATGCCGTATGCTCAAATTAAAGACATACCTATAAACCTTGGAAGCATCGTCAATAATAGAGATATATCTAAAAAGCTTATGTAAGGATTTTCTAATGGTCGAGACCTATTTTTATAAAGAAGAATTACCAAAGATTAACATTTCATAGTTATCCAAGCTAATATACTCGGCAAGATTAGGCAGGATGAAGGCTTAGCTTTATAAGTGATCGTAAACTTCGTAAAGCCAATGGGGCCAGCAAGGACCTAGGCACCCGAGAGCAGGTCTCTCTCCTTCAAAGTGATCGAAAAGTGAAAGCAGCTTCTTACGATTTTCGAGGCTAAAAGGGAATCCCTTATCCCCATTATCGACCGTTAAATCCATTGAAGCACACTCAAACATCACTTTCAGAAGTTCAACTAGGCGTTCGTATTCTTTCATATCTGCATCGCGATGGTAGCGCCGGTGTCTAGCCATCAATCTGATGTGTAGATGGCGAACTCGACCAATATGCCTCTCGGGAAAGCCAAGAAATAAGTATGGCCGTTGAGAATTGCAGAGACGGAAAAGTTCATTTGTATCGAACTTGAACTTGTTTCGGGAATAAAATATCAAGCTGCCGAGTGCATGGATATGTTTATTGATCCGAAAAATAGGCACTGGCGACAGGTCCACGCGGTACTTGGGATTGAGACGATGCACTGTCGCCGAGCGCTTCCATAGACAAAAGCACGCTGTATTTCCTGTAATGGTCTCTCGATGTTTAAGAAATGAGCATATACAACATGAATGGCTACGCCCGTATATCCCAGTGCCTAGATGTTGTGTTGGCATCTTACAGACCCAGGAGCGTTCACCTCTGAATATTTCTTGATCGGTGACCAAGACATAATGCAAGATTATGGTCTGGATCTCTGTCGGCAATTCCATGAAGCGAAATTTACCAGTCCGTTCAAATGTCACCTCACGGACAAATTCCGCCGATAGCTGGGCATAGCGACGTGACATCTCTTGACTTTGTCTTGGAAATGCGGAGTCGAATAACACGTTACTTGTTATAAATCCTCTGAGGTTGCTGGTTACCTCACTGGCCATGATCTCCTCTGCATTTCTGACCGATCTCAGACGACACTCCAGGCCAAACCGTGTCAAACTGCCTTTGAGATGTTTGCTAAAGTAGTCACAGAAATGATACCAACCACCCAAGTATTCAGAGTTCTGTTGTCCTACAGAGAAGAATAACTTCACGTGCAAGCTATTCAATTCTCTATTTAGCGGTGGCATAGAGTCGAAACCGCGCAGTGTCTGGGCAAGCGCATCAACATCTTCGACGTTCATTAATTCAAAATGAAAGGAGCCTTCCTGAAGAAGGGCTTTCAGAGTTATGAATCTTGCCATTCGCGAGATCTCGAGCATTGAGACATTGATTATATGGTTGTCACAACAACCGTCATCAAATTCCGGTATTTTTCGAAGAGCACATGTCACCAAATTTGTTGAGCTTATCGTGTGATTTTGTGACGGTTTTTGGCGATCGATTCTGCTAGACGATCTGAGGTTTCCACGCCTGATCGGTACGAGTGCGATATGGCACGAACATATAACTCCTGCGTAGTAGAATATCTTCTTCCAAATCTGATAAGGGAGTCCTAGAAAGGAGATGCTATCATCGCTGATCGGTCTACTCTTCGAGACCGAGTCTGCGTGCTCAACGGAGGAGGCAATATATTCATTTCTTCCGGAGATGATTAGACTTGGTCCATCAGATTCATCCAGAGCTGAACCGTTCTGATGAAGCATAGCCGCTGTGGTAGACATATTGTTTTTTTGTAGGCCAAGCTGCGATACTTCCCGGAACTGAGAAGTAAATGAAAAAAAGGCTTGAAATTTCGATTTTTAAATCCAATTTTACCTAGGAGACATGGCTTTTGAGTGTAGATGTCAAAGTTACGTATTATATGTTGCAGAACCACCTGCATGATCGTAGTCTGGCAAATGGTGCGCGCAAACTCAGTTGGTGAGAGAATTATAATTAAGTCTAGAGCTAAATCTTAGTACATTTACAAAAATGAGGAGCGAAGAGGACTAAGAAAACTGTATCATGCAAACTATCTAGGTATACAGCTAAGTTCTTCACTTTGACTACCATGCCCCTAATCTCGCTCTTACACAATCCTGTATCTGTAAGGTCGCATTTACCACATTTTCTTCTCACAGGAAATCAGGCGGTATGTCTGAAACTGACCAATAATTTATTAATCTCATATCACTTATTTCTAGAAAACTATAATTACAAGGTCGCCTCGCGCCATGGGACTTCTCGCGAGTCAGGAAAGCGTAACCTGAAAAATTCGGATCCAGAACGTCTAATTGGCTATAGAAAGTGTAGATAGAATGGATGACCTCAATTTGAAATATTATTTTAAATGCTTCTTAAATAGACCATATAATTTTTAATTATGTCAACGATTTGATCAAGAGGTTCAACAGGCTCCAGAGAAATCAAGTACGTAGGTATTCGTATTAGCAACCTTGGAAAGCTGTCTTAGCACACATCCGAAACTATCTCGTACTCAAATTCAAAATTTTGAGATCTGATTCAGTGAACAACCAAAATGGTGCAATCGCAGTTACACTAGGTAGGCTACACATTTCAATTCGTGACTACTTTAAGACGACCTTGGAATGGATATCCACATGGGCTCTCGAACTCAAAATTTAATCGCGCGTTTACCATTCAGAATCTACAGAATGTTATTTCCTGCAATCTTGCAACTGAAATCAAAGGGCTTGCATGCCACTTCAGACTGTCGCCAAATTTTCACCGCCTGATTTATTCTCTGTGAGGCTTAATCGCTTGCTGGTGTCCCACGCTGTCCAGATGGCAAGCCAGCCTGACAATCCACAAGTCTGAGCTTGTTGCATTTAGACTATCCTTCTTTTCGCTTAGAAAATTGAGCGGAAAGCCTGGGTCGAAAGGTATGGCAGAGTCGATTTGGTGAAGATCATCTATGGTCAATTCGACATTGAGCGCCTCAATATTGGCAAGGAGGTGTTCTACTTTCCTTTGGCCAATGATTGGGAAAACGTATGGTGTCTTCTGAAGAACATACGCAAGAGCCTAAGGAATGTCAGTCAAAGGGATCCTCAGACTGTCAGTCTCTACACTCGTAGAACATTGCACTTACCACGGCGTGTAAAGTAGCATTCTTGCGGTTGGCAACCGCCTCTAGAGCGTCTGAAACTCGGATTTCGTTCTCGGAGAGTTGCGCCGCTCTCCCAGAGCCAGCGTGGGCGGCTTGTCGCGAGGCAGCTGTCTTGAATCTACCTTGACCAAGAGTAGCCCAAGGAGCAATGCCCATTCCTTGGTCGCGACACATGGGAATTATTTCTCGCTCCATATCTCGGAACGAAGCGTTCCATTTGCCTTGGTATACAGAGAAAGGCCGGAGACCGTGGGCGCGGGCGTACTCGTTGGCCTTGACGACGTACCAGGCTGGGGTATCGGAAATACCGAGATAGAGCACTTTTCCCGCAGTGATCAACGCGTTCAAGCCATGCATTAATTCTTCGACACCTGTTGCGAGATCCCACCAGTGCACGTAAAGCAGATCGATATAGTCTGTCTGCAGCTTTTGCAGACTATTCCTAACGGATACATGCATGGATTTTATGGAGTTCCCGCCAAAATTGGACTGAATAGGCTCTTTATCAAAGTGGGAAGCTCGAAAGTTGGTCGTAAACTTGGTTGCCAGCCTGGTAATCGAAGTCGTTCGTAAGTCATTCCAGAATGAATCTTATGGTATGCCAGAGAGAGAGAGAGATGTTACTTACACTATCTGGTCACGATTCCCACGAGCACTCATCCATTCTCCGAGCCATTTCTCTGACTGTTCGAATTGATAATTATTGGATCTTTGGATCTCGCGAATATTAGTTATCTCGAATCGAATGGGAGCGCAGCTGACAACATACGTATCAATAAAATTACCCCCGTTCTCATAAAAAGTATCCAATATAGCGAAGGCAGTTTCTTTGGAACATTCACCCATGAACGAATCCCTAATTAAGAATTCAGTTATCTCAGGCACACATGTGGTCCCCCAGCTTGGCCATTTACCATTCTGTGCCGAAATTCATAGTCCCAAGACATAGTGGTGAAACTCTTACAGTAGCTGACGGAGCAAGCAAGCGGTGATAACCGAGAGCGCTCTTGGGAGTAGGTGCTTCTCTTCGGAAAGAATTCGACATGATTTCGTCAATCAATTCGATTCCAGTTGGACAGTCTTCTAGATGATGAATGGATAAATTGTTTCGAAGTAGTTTGGTGACTCGTAGGAGGACTGGCTTTATAACCCCTCGGAAGTTGGTTATTTAATAGATCGGAGATAGCATAGATGCATCGGAGCCGAATTTGAGGACTGGACCTCTTGTGTAGTTTCATTGCTTGGCGGGCGTTGATCAAGGTACCGAAACAAGTCGTGGATAGACAAGACCCTCCTTTGCATTCTTTTGATACGTCCGTGAGCGTGTGTACAGAGTATAATCATACGTACAAACTATGAACAGGATAACGTATTTTACTAGCACTCCGGCCACCTTCAATTTAATATGAAAATCCATACATTTCTATTATCTTCGTATCTCAACAAATTACTATATAAATTGTTTCTAAAACTTGCAAATATCTTATAAAATAAGATTCTTAGATATTCTATTATATTAATTTTATAATCAAAAGTCGAGAAGTGCTTCGTATTAAAAAATACGGCGTATTTTTGGACATGTTGTAGGTACATATACTTCCACTTCACAGAATGATTTCAAATTTAATAGAATATTATCTTATAACTATCCAAACTAGTATGCAAAATATTAAGAAAAAAGATTTAGAAAAGATAGCAATATTAGCTTGTTGAAAATAGCCATTTAATATGGCAATACGAGGTGGCTGGAGTGGTGGTTTGGCCGGAGTGCTAGTAAAATACGTTATAGTTTGTTTGTGACTGTATAAGGTTGTTTCTGTTGGTCCTCGGAGATAACCGCAAGTTAAACCCGAACACCCCCGCTTACCTAAGTGATCGATTCTCGATGACACTTCGCTGAATCGTTCACAATTAATTAGTTATTAATTATTTTCTTACTATTATTGTTATTAGCTTCTCCCGGAAACCAAGATGGAGGGATCCATGGATCACAAGGATCAATTGGCACTGATGTCTAAATTAACCACTTCTATGGCTGTCAACTTTACGAAGATAAAAAGCAGAATGCTGCAAGGCTGTTGACCCTGCGCTTTACACTCCTGAGCAATGTAAAGATAGTCTCGGCTGTGCGACCAACATTAGAATATGTTGGATTGCGAGATAAAGAACAGCTAGCTGCACCAACGCTTGCTAGGATGAGACGTATTTCTTTATATCAGCACAGATTCTGACAGGGATTCTGTCCCGTGTAACTTATCGCGTCGGCATCACCGGCCCCCGCGCGCCCATTCTCAACCATCATGCCATAGTGTCGATTCTCCCAACACACTGCAAAACACAACAAATTTGTCTGCTCTTCCCAAGTTTCAAGTTTTAGTTGTTTTCGTCGCACGCTATACTGACTTCACTCCACTGCTGAGTAGCTGCAATGGATGGCCTTCGTGTGTCTGGGCCCAGCCCAGCTCAACTCACCATTCAACTGTCTGAGTCCCCCAAGGATTTACTCCCGCCTGACCAGCTGAAATTTGGGCGGTCTTTCACTGGCAAGTAAAAGTCTTTCCATCAGGGGTTTCTTCGAGCAGAATCGTGGTCGATCATAAAATACGCGTCGCAGCTAGCGCTAACTTCATTCGAGATCACATCCTCTCCGCCAAATGGACTGCAGACGAGGGGTGGGACGCTCCCCGAATAGAGCCATACAAGTCGCTTTCACTCGATCCAGCAGCAGCGGTTTTCCACTATGCATTCTGTTGCTTTGAAGGAATGAAGGCCTACAAAGACAATCAAGGCAAAATTCGTCTCTTTCGACCAGAGAAGAATATTCGTCGCATGAATGACTCGGCTGTACGAATTGCATTACCTGCATTCAATGAAGACGACGTTTTACAGTTGTTGGTGGAATTTACTAGGACCGAGAGTCGCTGGATTCCTGAGTATGTTCCCCAGCCCCATCCCCTGCGATTAGTCGGTGATTCAGCGCGGCTTGCTGAAGGAAAGAACGTATCCAGAGGTCGAGGATTTGCCCTTTATCTACGACCCACGCTCATAGGCATCGAGCCGGATCTCAGTGTCTCGCGTCCTCAAGAAGCTTTACTCTACATCATCGCTAGTCCCGTGGGAAATTACTTCGGTAGCAGTGGCATGAAAGCCATCTCCCTGGAGGCATGCTCTTCGCCGGTGCGTGCCTGGCCTGGTGGAGTGGGCCACAAAAAGGTCGGCGGCAACTATGCGCCCACAATCGTCGCCCAAGAATCAGCCGGATCGCGAGGACTCCAGCAAGTGTTGTGGCTTCTTGGTGACCCTGACATTCCAGAGCAGCAGTACGCAACTGAAGTGGGAACGATGAATCTGTTTGTGGCGTGGATCGATGCTGAAACGCAGACGAAAGAACTGATCACTGCTCCGCTGGATGGGACCATCCTTCCCGGCATCACGCGCGATTCCATTCTAGCCCTTGCGCGGGAGCGTTTGGTGCCCAAAGGCTGGCGAGTGACTGAGGAGCGCGTGTATATGAACGAGCTCAAGAAGGCTTCGCAAGAAGGGCGACTGCTGGAGGTATTTGGAGCCGGCACAGCTCTTGTCGTGAATCCCATCCGTTCAATCTCGTGGAACGGAGGCATGATCGACTGCGGGCTGAAAACGGGCCAAGAAGTCGGCGAAATAACCATGACGATGAAGACCTGGATTGAAGACATTCAGTACGGGGAGACTGAACATCCCTGGAGGTGAGATAAGCACATCAACCAGCTACATTGCCTGTGGCCATTGTTAACCAACTAGACAGTGTTGTTGTGTGACGAATGCCACCGCCCGCGTATGAGAACTGTTTCGATCACGACAAGGAACATAGAGATCGTAAGTGCTGTGGGTGGAACGTTACTTGTAATGGCCGTTGCGATTAGTATTAGACTGCATTTTTATGAGAGAATCCCATTTTTATGACAAGATCCCCTTGCGCGACCTCTCCTGCAGGGTTTTTTGAGAAGGGAAAATAATGGGTGTGATGGGAGAAGGAGAGAATAAGAGCTACTACAAGGGTTAACCTTTTTCCGCGGCAGGACGATCATGTGACTTCCTTCCGAATTTCTATTGTAGACATATCGAGCCACCCCTTTCCCGACCTTAACTCTACAGACTCGATGGATCGATTAATTGACTACCTACTTGACCAGCCTGATAGTTATTGCCATTGTCCTTGAGAAGGCACCTCTGACTGGGTCCGCAACTCTCAGGACGCATCGTTTCATCTTCTTCGTGGCTAGAAATGAGCTTTTCCATGAATTGATTGATTGTTCCGGCTGCAGGTCCATCTGTTACAATCGCACCGGTCGCGCACAATGGCCACTCGTCCGACGATACGTTATGTGCTGCTCAGCAGTTTCGTTCTCTTCTTCGTCATATACCTGTTCGTCTTCCAGCCAAAAGGTCCAGAGAGTCCTGCTATTCGGGCACCAGGCCACTTGACAGACGCGAAGAATACCATTTTGTCACCTACCACGCTGGACGAGGATGTGCTCAAAGGGGATGTTGTTATGCCAAAGTTGGCCAACGAGACCGCCAAGTACGTGATCCTGGATCAGTCTTCGATATTCTATACTATACACTCGCAATCGTGGGGAAATGTGGTGCTGATATCGTCACTTCTCAATGTGCAGAGCCGAATTGGGTCGCTCAACTTGGAAATTCTTCCACACGATGATGGCGAGATATCCTAAGGAGCCAACACTGGACGAACAGGAAGCGCTGAGATCTTTCGTATTTTTATTCGCGCGACTCTATCCATGGTACGACTCTCTTGGATTCTCTATCATGAAGCTTTTGCACTAATTTCACCTAGTGGTGAATGCGCCTCGCATTTTCAGGGTCATTTGAAAAAGTACCCCCCGCAAGTTTCGTCACGCGATGCAGCATCGGGCTGGGCCTGCTTCATTCATAACGAAGTGAATCGTATGCTGGATAAAGCCGAATATGACTGCAACAAGCTCGAGGAATACGATTGTGGATGTGGAGACGAAGAAGGCAGCACCGAGTCTTCGGCTCCAGCCGTAAAGACTGGAGCGACGCTTTCCGAAGAAAATCATACCATCAATCCTGCCGTGGAAATTACAAGGGAACCGTGAGTCACTAAGTGTTGACCGTCTGGAAAGACACTTCTGAAATTCCTGCTAACAATGGTTGTCTCCTCTATCAGACTTACTCGAGGCGGCTAGTCGACACCCACCAATTTCTCGATTAATAGAACCATCTGGACATGCCCCGTGATCTTCCACCATTTCCACCTCTGTCATTTGATGATATCCGTATTGGCGATTTGCGTTCCCGGCAGAGCCTTTCTTCCTCGCATACAATCTTTGAAGTAGTGCTTTTCCTAAAGCTCGTGTTTGGTCAACCGGTGCATCATCCCGGTTCAAGAAGCGACGACTTGATCGGAACCTTGACTTTGCTGCACAGGATTACCACACCCTTCGGGGACAATTAAGAACATCTTCATGTGCGACATGTGGCTTTTCACTAGAGACTAGACCAGCATGCGCCAGGCCAACCATGCCGCATAAGTTCCCGCACCAAGCTCACGAAGGAGTGTTGATCCGATTGGAGGTGTGGGTGGATCTTCTGTTTCTATCCGGACATTTCCTTTTCTTTAACAATAACAATCCGTCAACACTCCATATAGAACTGGGTTTGTGCTTCACGGTAATGCAAAATAAGTTGCTCGCGTTCGTGGGCTTTTCGTGGGCTTTTCAAGGTGGGCGGAGAGCTTCGAGTTGCATTCGAGGCTTCAACCAATGTGACTCGTCATCTGTTTATCTTCCCCCCTTCTCCCCCCTTTGGAGGCTGGACTCCCTCGTGTTGGGGTCTGCTGACTCGGCATGTCATGCGTTTCAGAGTAGATATGCAACACGCGCGCTTGCGATGAGGCTTGTCTCACGATACAAAGTCAGGAGTAAAGGAGGTGTTAGAACTATGTAGCAGAAACAGTTATAATGAACTTCTGTACTCTGTGTCTCTCTCTCTTAATGTTCTTGTGTTCTCGTTGATTTTATTTATTTTTACCTAGCGGGGAAAAGACCAATCGGCCGTGAAACCTGACTAAGTACTGGGGTGACTCCTGAAATCCGAGGCATCCAGGCATCCAGGCATCCAGGCAGTCAATGCGGCGCAAGTCGAGATCTCTTTCCCTCGGCCAATAAAATAACAAACACAGAAGGAAAACAAAAATAGAATCAACCTTCATCTTTCATGCTCGCGTCCAAGCATCGTCCCCTTTTATCTGTGCATCAAATATAGATTCAGTCCCTTGACATTTCGTGCAATCAGATTACTTAAGTCAATTCAAATTCGACTGTCTCGTTCAGTTTGACGCCTCAGGCATTACAGTCCTCCCTTGCTCCACTTTTTGAGGCTTTCTCTGAAATTTCGCAAAACACCACATCCGGCCTCGAAATTGCTCTTTCGCGCTTCACTTATCAAATCTCTTTTTGATTTACTACGCACCGGCGATTCGCAGCTGCGTATTCTCGTTGGAAAACTGTATGCGAATTTCCTCGCTAATCGGCGACTGATGCGACAGTCGACGCAGCAATAGACGGATTGTGCTCAACAAACAACTTAAATATCCTAAATATTTCACCATGGTGTCCTTTCAGTGTGAAGTGAGTGCTCGCCCAAAAAATTGCTAGGTCACTTCAGATACCCAAATACTTGGCTGTCGACTGACCACAACGCGTAATTGAATCCCAGGCTTGCGGCGATGTCCTCACCAAGAAAAAGCTCGATCCGCATCGCGGCAGATGTCACGGCGCATCCTTTACTTGTATAGATTGCATGGTGCATTTTCAGGGCACTGAGTACAGATCTCACACGGTATGCGAAACCACTGGCGCTTGAATTTTGGGATCAACACCAGCCCCCGCGTGTTTCTTTTAATCTGTCGAACAGCATGACGCGCCTGCTATGTTTCGTGGCGACTGAGATACATTACGTTGTTTTCTAAAGGCTGGAATGGCATGCTTTGGCTCGTCGCAGGCGCGCAAAAAAATTTCTTGTTCATCGTCGCTGCTGGGAGATTGAGCTAACATTGTCTTTCTTGGATGGTAGTCATGCATGAGTGAAGCGCAAAAGTACCAAGGCGCTTTATACAAGGAGAAACCACAAAAAGGTCAAAATGGAAGCAAGCCGAACCAACAAAAGCAGTCGCAGCAGCAATCGCAATCACTCGATACATCCAAAACCAATGCTGCATCCGCTGGAAACCCTGCCAACACCAAAAAGCCTCGTCATCCCTACGTTGAAGACGCGCCGGACACAGATGATCCTATGACCGCAAGTGTGCCTCCCCCCGCGCCGAGCCCACCCGCCAAATCGAAAACTGGAACCGTCCCTAAACCGAAATCCAATGCTTCACCGGAAAAGAATATTAATGTATTCGACTTCATGGTGAGCGAGCAGACACCAACTGCTTCCAAACTCTCTCTGGCTGGTGGCAAGGGACCTATGACCATGGTCTCCAACGCACGATCCGTATTCGAACCGGGCAAGGCGCTTGCTCAATACGACACTGACGTTGATGACGAAGATCGTGAATACGACATTGCCTACGAGGAGAATGGTTTCTCATATGGAGCAGACCCGATCAAACCCTCCTTATATGAGAACCAGATTTCAAACGTTTCCATGGACTTCATGACTCCAGCACCGAAGAAAAAAGAAAAACGGCCCAAGAAGAAAGAACTCCAACGCAGTTCTCCCGACCCTGAGCCAAAAACGACTAGCGACAAAAAACGAAAACGCGGCCATGTTGAAGAGCTAGACGTTGAGGCCGCAAATTCGCGATTTGAAGCTGATACCCCTATGACGGATGCTCCATCGAGTGTAGCCAATAATGTCGGAACCCCTTACCTTCAGCATTCGGGGTTGACCGGAGGGCTAGATCGTATGCTGCGCGATAACCGGTCACTTTCCCCGGAATATGAAGACTACACAGACGACGAGAATGATCTTCGCAGATATCAGGATCCACAGTCCCCCCTCAAGCGTACTCGGCCCAACAAGAAGACTGCAAGTAATGGTCATGGCAACGCTGACGGCGGTCTTGGAATATCACTAAAGGGTCGAGCTGGACGCATTATATCTATGTTTGGTGGTTCCCAAGTGTCTACGAGTAGCCGCGGAAGTGTTGAGCCTCAGTCTAAAGCTCTGGTTCGATCCCGACGTAGTCCTTCTCATGGTGACAATCCGGGCTCATTAACTCAGGTATGTCAAAACATTGTAAGAACTGGCGAGCTCAAAAAAAATAGTCATTACTGACTTCCATGACCAGCCACGAAAGACGAAACGTAAAATCAGTTCCCAGAGCAATGGCAACGATTACCACAATGCGGCGCGTCCGTCTCGACGTTTAAAAGCAATCGAACAGCGAGGTGGGTCTGACAGTGGTGGCGATGATAACCGGAAGGTCGTGCTTTACCGGAGCCAGGACGACGCTGAGGAAGAGCATGAACGTGACAAGGCTTTGTACTTCTTGTCGCTAGTAACAAAGGGACCAGAAAGTGGGCGGGGATGCTCAATAAACAAAGCTTTGAAACGATTTCATCGGGACTATCCCGCGCGACTAGAATCTTCCGAGGATCATCACGACGACAAGCACAGCAGCGAGTACCGCGGCCGCGGACATAGCAGTCGCGCAGATCGAGATCGACGCTTGGAGGAAGAGAAAGATTTGTGGCGTACCTTGCGGCTGAAGCGGAATGACCGCGGTGAAATTGTTGTCTTTATTTGATATACTTTCGGTGTTCTTTTTTAACAAACATGCTTTGGATGATGGAGTATTACACGGATTCAATAATAAGGTCGACAGCTCTACTTTATAGGATTGGGTTTACTTGTGGGGAACGACTTTTCGTGTGATCCATGGATCACTTTCTATATTTGACCGGGATAATGTAGTATCTGCTCTGGGTGGTTCTATGTTAGTCTAGATGAATAGTGCTTTTCTATACATTTCAACGCTGCACGCACACTTGAAGCGTCGGGTACTGGCAATTTCAAGTTTTGACTTCCGCTGCTATGTCTGCGCTCTCGATCAAATCATCATTTGACCGCTCTGTAGCAGCTGCATCGCCTTGTGTTCCCAGCTTGAGAAATGGAACTAGTAGTATGGCCACACCAGCGATAGTGGTTGAAAACCAGTACGTTGCCAGATATGGTTTGATGGGAGAAGGATCACCTTGATCACGTACGGCGTTGAAAACGGCGGTTGATATCCCAAGGCCAACGTTGGATACCAGCTTGGACACGGTATTGAAAATGCCACCTGCCAAAGACTGCTCGGACGGTGGTAGAGAGGACATGACGTACATCTGTTGCTATCGTTAGAAGGGAATCGATCTTGAAGCGTTTTCCGCTATAAGAATTCGGGTAATATATTCTCACATTCACAACGTTGAACTCGATATCTGCCCCGACTACCATGAGAATAAAGGGCACGAAGTAGAATCCCCAATAGGCGCTGTCTTCTTTCGTGAAGCTCGCAATTAAGAAAGATACCGTATAAGCTGTGGTTGCGATATACATCAGGAGCTTATTGCTGACTCGATGTAGTACCACCGCACAGACAATATTGACGGAGACACCGCTGACGACCATCGGTAATAAACGGAGAGTGATCTCCAGGCCACTATAACCTTGAACTTGTTGCATGTATAATGCCATCCAGAACTGGCCTGAGGTGAAGGCCATGAATCCAAGAGAGAGCGCACCCATCAACTGTAGAAATTCGTTAAGAAGACTTTTTTTTGGAAATAACCGAAGGTTATAAAGCATCAGCGTCCATCAACTTACCAGCGAAAAATTGAGATCACGCCAGATGTAGAGCGGCATCAATGGAGCAGCGCATACAGACTGCCAGTACAGAAAGACTCCAATAAACAAGAGACCAAGTATCAGAAGAGCAAGAACGTATGGCGTTCTCCAACCATCCGGGGCATTACCGGCGAGTCTGGAAATATTAGTATGCCGCTTGCATAGAGAGATTTTATCTTGGGCTACTACTTACGACAACGAACTTGAAAAAAGCGCTATGCCAGCGACGATAAGCAACATGCCCAGAGGGTCGACTCTTTTTATATTGTGCCATGTCAACTTGGTCTTATCGTACGAGGCTTCTTTGGGTACAGTGAAGATGCTGATAATGGAGAAAAGAGCATAAATCACGGACAGAGCCCAGAAGGAAGCCCGCCAGCTGGAGACCTGAGAGGCAATCCCGGAGACGAGCATACCTCCAACATAGCCAAGAGGGTTTCCTACCAAAGTCACGAGTGAGCAAATGAAAATTCATGCGCTTTAACGAGGAAACGCCTCGTGCAATTCATAACCGAGAGTCCTGCGTGACGTTTGAAGAAAGCGCGAGACCAAGGATACATACCTGCGCTGAAGCAGGCAAACGCCTTGTTTTTCCTGGGAGATGGTTTTTTATATGCACCTCCTAGAAGTCCCACCGCAGGCGGAACAGAGGCGGCGCAGAAAATGCCGACGACTCCCGAAAGAATGTCGAAATATAGAGCCGAGGTTGCAAAGCCAATTACAAGCATGGCAAGCGTAAACCCAATCATACTGGAGATGAACAATGTTCTCCGACCAAACATGTCTGCCAATTTGCCAAATGGCAGTAGAAAAGCGCCACTGCTGAGCCTAAAAGATGTGCAGATCAATGAGTTAGTCGAAAAATACGTTATTGTCGACCAGAAAAGACATACGCAACCCCTGCCGTGGTCCAGGTCGTTTCGGCCGAATTCATCTTGAGGTCTCTGCTGATTTCAGCCAGAACGACAATTATTGCACCCTGCAAGAATGAGCTTTGACCAATGGCCATAGTCGACGTAAGAACGAATAGGCACTCCTGGACAGTGCTCGAAAAGCATTCGGGTCGTTCGTTTGGGTTTGGCACATTATTATCCCGATCAACTGGGAGATTCTGTTCTTGATCAAGGTCTTTCGGGTTGATCTTCGTGTCCGCCATGACGAAGATGGATTCGTAGTAACAACTTTTTATGGTTTATTTTCTAACCCAATCTCACTCAGGAGCAAGACTGGCTCACTGCCCACCTCCCCAAGATTATCTTGGCACAATATAAGACGTAGCCGGGTAACGCAGGGAACTTGAGGGAAAGATGACCACAGATGAGGACATTGTGAGAACCCAAAAGGACGGAATACTGACTGATTCTGGCGATGCTGGAGGGATTTTACTTTAGCAGTCATGGCAAGTACTGGATTTCTCCTTTTAAAGAAGAAAAAAATAAAAACTTCGGAGCTTAAATTTAATGACATGCTTAGATAAACAATTGTGGGGGCAGAGCTGATTAAGCTGTTTATTCTGATCCAATCACAATCAGATAAAAAAAACTGGCTAAGAAGCTGATTTGTCAGGATGGACTGCGGACACTTCCGCAGTGGGTCAGCCTTTGCTTACATATCGGCAGGACATTTCGGTAGTTCCGTCTTCAAGGCGTAGGGCAGGCATGCGAAGTACTCCGTAGGTATTTTGATATACGGAGTACGGAGTAGTCAGCGGAGATTCAGGATATCTCCGGCAGCGATACCCGGTAAAAGACGCACGCGCCATTAAGATAACTAACTTACCGTATCGGACCTTATCTGAGGTCAGGATACCATCTCCGCCTTCTCGACTGAACGATGTCACCAAAGTTGATTATTTATTTCAAGTATTCCACACCGACCTCCACGCTACGCCTTTAATATCCGTTATCAGCAGTCATATATAGGTTGCGAGACGCTCATCCCAGGGGATCAACCCTGGGTTAACTATCCCCGCGACACAAGTTGGATCTACCCCGCAAGACTAAATGATCGGCATGGCAAGAATGTCGTCCCAGCGTTGTGTTTGTTTTCCTCATTCATTTGCACTTCATGCTTCCAATGACCATGTTCTACTTTGCAACAGCACAATACTCTCTGTTGAAACATGACATCCTTTCGATTGTTGGCCGCGAGCACGATCTTTGCGGCTCTTGTTCACGCTGATCTGGACCCTTTGAGCCTTGTAGATCCACTAATTGGCACCAACAATGGAGGAAACGTCTTCGCTGGAGCGACCCTGCCCTACGGTATGGCGAAACCTGTCGCCGACGTCAATGGGCAAAATACTGGCGGTTTCGCTACGGATGGAAGTGGTGTAACGGGGTTTTCTGCCATGCATGACTCCGGCACTGGAGGCAATCCATCGCTGGGGAACTTCCCCATTTTCCCTCAGATCTGCCCGGAAGACGTGATCGACAACTGTAATTTTCTTATAGGCTCGCGTGCTGTGAACTATACGAATTCTACTGTCAAGGCATCTCCCGGTTATTTCGGCCTGGAATTGGCAAATGGCATCGTGGCGGAGATGACAGCCACGCAACACGCCGCCTTATACAAGTTTGATTTTCAAAATGCTCTTAGCCACAGCACGGGCTCGAAACCTCTGGTTCTACTAGACTTGACCGATCTGTGGCAGAGCAGGCAGAATGCTACAATCAGTGTAGATCCGTCGAATGGTCGGATTCGTGCAAACGGAACATTTCTACCAAGCTTCGGGGCGGGCTCCTACCAGTCGTTTGTTTGCGTTGATTTTTCTGGAGCTTCTGTCAACGATACTGGGATATGGGTCAACAATCGAGCTGGCACCGTGGTTAAGGAGTTGTACGTCACTCGAGGCTTCAATAATTTTTACTTGCAAGCGGGTGGCTTCGTTACATTCAATCATCTGTCCAACAACACACTATACGCACGCGTCGGAGTGAGCCTTGTGGACACAGAGCGAGCTTGTCAGAACGCCGAAACTGAGATTCCTGATCCCGCCTCCAGCTTTGATCAGATTCGGTCCGCTGCGGAGCAAGCCTGGAGAAAGAAACTCAGTCCGATTTCTCTTAACGCAACCGGGGTGAGCACTGATATGCAGAAGCTTTTTTGGAGTGGTGTTTATCGCACGATGATCTCCCCACAGAATTATACGGGTGAAAACCCTTTATGGACTAGTCAAGAGCCCTATTTCGACTCTTACTATTGGTGAGTCTTTAAATTTGAAATTCTATTCTTTGCCAGACCGAGTCCACTAATTTAAATGCAGCATATGGGACGCTTTCAGAGTACAATACCCATTCTTGACGATTGTGGACCCCCTCGCTCAATCTCAAATGGTGCGCAGTTTGCTCGATATTTACAAACATGAGGGATGGCTGCCTGATTGCCGTATGAGTCTATGCAAGGGCTGGACACAAGGTGGCTCAAATGCCGATGTTGTGTTGGCTGATGCATATGTGAAGAACCTCACGGGTATTGATTGGGATCTTGCCTACAGTGCTGTGATCAACGATGCCGAGACCGAGCCACTAGAATGGTCTGTTCAAGGACGGGGTGGCTTGCAAAGTTGGAAGAAACTCAATTATATTCCCTACCTAGACTTTGATTACCTTGGCTTTGGGACCAACTCTCGGTCAATCTCGCGCACAGTCGAATATGCCTACAACGATTACTGTGTTGGTATAATAGGCAAAGGATTGGGTAAGGGTAATTCAACGACGTATCTTGGAAGGTCGATGAACTGGCAGCACATATTCAAGCCGGACCAGGCGTCCTATATCAATGATACCAATACCGGCTTTGTTGGATTTTTTCAGCCCAAATATCTCAATGGAACCTGGGGTTATCAAGACCCCATTGCTTGCAGCCCATTGACGAATTTCTGTTCTCTTACCTCAAATCCATCCGAGACCTTTGAATCAAGTGTCTGGGAATATCAATTGTAAGTTTCGATCTTCAGACTGGAACAATACACCGGTAGACTAATCTTGGGAAAAGCTATGTTCCGCATGACATGAAGTCACTGATCTCAACCCTCGGTGGCCCTGCTAAATTTATATCACGACTTGATTATTACTACGAATCTGGCATAGCTGATATCAGCAACGAGCCTGTATTTCTTTCAGTTTATTCCTATCATTACGCAGGTCGTCCTGGCCTTTCGACCAAACGCGCGCGCAGTTACATCCCGTCTGCATTCAATGCTAGCGAATCTGGATTGCCAGGAAATGACGACTCGGGAGCCATGGCCTCGTTTACTATATTCTCTCAAATGGGACTTTTCCCCGTAGCTGGGCAGAACGTTTACCTGATATCCACCCCGTTCTTTGAATCCGTCAATATCACTCATCCCGAGACCCAGAAAACAGCGACCATCCGCGTCAAGAATTTCGATCCCACTAACACTAATATATATATTGTCAATGCCTCGCTCAATGGCAAACCATACAAGAGGAACTGGATTGGTCATGAGTTTTTTTTCGAGGGCCAGCTCTTGGAGTTGACTGTGGGACCAAATGAAACTGCTAGCACCTGGGGCAAGAGTACAGATGATCTGCCACCAAGTCTGATGATTGCAACACAAAGCTAATGTGATATTTGCTTATCGCAAAGCTCAGGATGCATCAACGCATAGAGTTTGAGTGAAGGCTCTTTTTTTCTAGAAAGGAAAACAGTAAATATGCTCATTATGCTTGCAAGATACGCTGGCTGACGATTGAAATGAATTGACTTTCGCTTTTAATCCAAGCTATTCCACTTACACCGACCGAGATCTCGGTGCTTGTCGCAGTCTAAGTTAGGGTTGCGGAAGCTGAGATTATGTCTCTGACATCCATGGAGGTTTTAATGACGTTCAATGTTGAAGCTTGTAGTACATCTGCACATTTAATCGCCGTAAATAAGTCATTTGTGTAACCTTTGGACATTCCAGATTATGTCTCAGCTCACTCTGAGGTACGCAGCTTTTAGAACATGCAAGTAAACATTGGTCTAGGTAGATTTAATTTTCACAGCTGAGAAACGCGCTGGGTTCTGTTGTATTGCATGCTAGTAGAATATAGTAAGAGTTCTTCGATGTAGACTTCCAAGGTTTGTAACGAGGTACCTACCTAGGTAGGTATTGGGATGAAATATTTATGCATTCAGATCACGGTTTTGTCTATTCTTGCGGCTGTAAAAATAATTTAAACTAATTACACACCTCCCTCTAGGGGTGGGTTTTATCGAGGGTTGAATAATGAGTTGAGGATCACTCTAATACGACTTTCATGATGACAAGACGACCGTAGCCGAGTTCTGTATGGGCGCCTCTCGATCTTCAATCGATGTTTCTGTATCCTCCTCAGTAGAACGTCGTCTTTTTTCCTCTTCTCTTTCCTCCTGCTCTTCGTGCTCGACCTGTTCTTCCCAGCTATCAGCGAGTTCTTCAAGACTGGGATGCTCTTTTTCGGGTTTTTTCTTTGATCGAAGAACAACAAGTCCGTCCTTCTTCTTGGGCGGAATTATGCTACCGCTATTGAAGGACGAAGAAACATCCAGGCCCAAGGCGGCGTACATCGAACCTGTGCTGCCTATTCCCCGACCGCTGAGCGGAGCAAGCGGTGTACTTGAGCGTGTTGAGTTTAGCGAAGAATTATTATCTGTCTGCCTTTTGCGAGACGATGCTACCTGCGCCCAACCACCATGTCCATCCCCGTTGTCCGTGGCTGATGTCTTCGACGAATCCCGAAGCGCCTTTGCTTCAGCTGCCGCTACACGTCGCGCTTCTCGCTCCTTGAAAAGCTCGCGCTCTCGAATCCGGACGCATTCGCCGACAGAGATTCCTCGGATGCCGATACCCGAGCCAACTCCGAATCCAGGACTATTCCACTGCGACGGCTTTAAGACAAAAACATGGCGATGGGGTTCTGGATCAAAACTCTCCGAAGCGAAGCCCCAATCAGCGGCAAGTGAGTGCACAAACGCACGTAAAGGAGCTTTTGCCGGCTGAAACCGGACTGACCTTTGCGTGGCGCTAGATGCCAGGTTATGAAGTGTCGTTTCGTAGTCTTGTAGAGTTGAGAGAGTCGCAGAAGATGAAACTTGAACATACAAGTCAAGTGTTTCCTCCGAATAAGGAATGTATGTACCATTGATTGATAACTGAGCTGGATTGCCCTGACTCAGCGTTGTGGATGGATCGATATCAACATTGAGTGCAGACGCGAGTGTTCTATTACGCTCAAGGCGGGCACACTCGTCGTCACAACGGAGTGAGACTGTGTTCGAAGGACTCTCGATCTGTGATTTCGAGGTGGTCTCGGATGAGGATCGACTTGCATTGCAGCGCTTTTCCTTTCGAAGACGACCGCATGGACACGTAATCATTACCATAGTAGGGCATGGTTCCTTTTCAGAGCATGCGAATGGTGCATGGCAATTTTCGGAGCACGGGTGTCCACAAATCTTCTTGATCTTGCCGCATGCTTGCTTACATGGTTCCAAAGCATCCTCGCATTCTCCTGGTCGATGGCATTGTTTTTGACAAGTGTGGGAACCGCATTTGAGCGGCTCACCACACACCATTCCACATCGTGGCTCAGTCAGCCAGCACGGCTGATTCTTCAGGACCTTCTTCCCGCACAAACACACCTTTTCAGTGAGGAACGGGCATTTCGGACATGCCTCGTCATCAGTGTGGCAATTGTGAGGTGTCTGTGGGTGATTGCAGGCCTTTCGTCGCTCGCAATCGTACCGGCAGGGAGGTGGAGTCGTCCCACAGGGTAGTGGAGGGTAAAGGACCGAGCGACCACAGTGACAGGAGATCTCCTCAAATATTGCCTCTCGACAAGTTCCGCAAGCCCCTTTGTGACAGAGTTCAGGGCAAGTGTGCCGACCACACTTGAGCATTCTGCCGCAGATACGTGTGCAGATGTGCTCAGCTTCAATGTCATTCTCGGACGCACCGTTTTGAGCAGAGTTCAAAGGCCTAGCTTTGCGTTTTGTAGCCTGTCTTTCTATGGCCTTACGTTCACCTGGGCAACAATGCTCTGCGCATGTGTGTCGCCCGCAGCTCATGGTCGCCTTGCAAACACGGAAACATTGTGGCGGCTCAATCTCTGATTGATGACAGACCGTCCGAAAAGAGTTACGACCACACCGACAGTTGATTGTCACACTGACCAAGCATGGACGACATGATCCTGTATGACAAATCATGGGACAAGTGTGGCCGCAAGGTAGGATCTTACCACACGGTTCGGAACAATTGAGCACGGGATCTTCGCAAGAGACTCTGGGGGAGTAACCAGCAATCTGAGAAAGTGGAGTCTTTCCACATGGACAATGCGTAACAACATCCGGTGAACGAGGACAATGAGGTTGTAGAGCATCTTGCGGATGACATGGCTTTAAGCAAGAATGAACTCCGCAGTCAAATGGGCGATTGCAGGTTTCACCGCACTTGAAACTGCCGATCCATTTATCGGGGGGAGACGAGGAATCGATGGATGCCAGCTCGCTTGCGATTTCCTCCTCGGTGGCACTACATAGAATTTGCTCGTGAAACTTCCCGCAATAGCAGCGAGCGTCGATTTTCTCGTCACATGCTCCGCAAAGACCTTCATGACAAGGTCGGGAGCATGTGTGCTTACCACAGGGAAGCAGATCACCACAAATCTCTCCACAGCTCCAACCTCGAGTGTAATCTGTCTCAACACAGCGTTTTGTCGTTGAATTCTTCCCACAATAACAGTCTTGTGTCGGTCCCATCGCAGAGCAAGGTGGACAAGGGCCTGCATGACAAGTCGAGTCACACGGATGAGGGCAACCTTTCCGGCTGCGAGAACATGTTTGCCCACATGAGTGCGGAGGGATTCCCGGTAGAGGCCGGGGATCTATCTCCTTCTCGCACCAACATGTATAGTCTTTTGGACGCACGTCGTGTGGGAGATTACAGCCAGGACAGCGCCACATTCGATGAACGTCAGAGGTTTCTTCACCTTGCCGCTGCTGGAAAGCAGACCCTTCGTTCTTGGACCACTTTTTCACGCAACTCAGATGAAATACCGTCCAGCACAAATCACAACTCCAGACACGTGACTTCCGACCAAGTTCATTGGTGCAAATAGGACATTCGTACAGGCCATTTGCAATATCTTCGTGAGTTCTGGTGGCAATATCGGGAGCATTGGACTTTGTGGTTATCTTTGTGGTTATTTTTGATGGATTTTTGTTAGCTTTTTGGGGATTCGATTTGGCCTCGTGTTCTGTCCGACCAGGTACGAATTCGGGTAAGTCGACGTGCATCTGGGGATCTTGAGAAGTATGAGTAGGAGCTGTAGTCGATGCCGGAGTGGTTGCGGACGAATCTTCGTCGCTGCGTGTCAATCGGCCACCAAAAGATCTCCCTCCAATTTGAGTCGAAGTCCGCTCATGCGGATTGAGTCTATTCTTTCTCCCGTTCTTTCTCCGCGGGACCTCGGAGTGCGACGTATCCGCCGGAGTGGATGTTTGTGTTGTGCCATTACCTCCTGTAGTGGATGGCGTGTCGAGAACAGCTCTGTTATGGTTTTCTCGACCTCGACCTCGACCTCGGCCACGTCCCCGACCTCTGCCCCGACTCGAACCACGGCCAGGATTCCCTAAGCCTCGACCATCGGGTCCTTGCCGTCCTGAAGGCGTTGTTCTGAGAAGATTATCCGAATTCGCTGCAATGCCGGCGTCACTACTAGCCTGAGCGACGCTCATAATTTGCGCCCTAATTTCACGATGTTCGAAGAATAAATTTGCTTGTTTGGCGGGCAGTGTGATCGGTACGACTGGATGTTGGATGTTTGTAGTATTCTTGGTAAATTTTTAAGCTGCGCACGCTAGGAAAATGCCAGTGCAGTGATGGAAAGGACAGCGAGAGAGGAGAGAGAGTGAAGCAGGAACGAGCGCAGAGAAATGTATCGCTTCAGACAGAATGTAAATGGAAAAGAGCTAGTTTATAGATCAGGCCCTGGTGTGGTGGCGTCGATCAGCAGAAAAGATTCTGACGGACATTTCCCTTCCGCCACAACCGACAGAGCACAATGATTGGCTGGGTGAGCTAGGCGGTGACAGCGGAAGGCGGGACAGCTCCTTCCTCAGCCCGCGCCTTCTGTCCAGATCGGGACTAGCGCACATGACTCATAAAGATGAATCGTGTGTCTGATAGAGCTAACCCAATATAGACTAGTATGTTTCCTCACTGGGAAATCTTCGTGTTTTTTTTTTTTTTTCTGTAGGCCTTCCAAGGTTGCTCCATAGAGTAACTAATTTATTGATTGACTACTCGTATTCACATTGAGGAACGATGAGTCATCTCGAAAAAAGAGAAGAAAAACCTTGATCTGAGAGAAAACTTGTCACGGCATGTTACATCGCCTTACTGACCTAAAGTTATGACGAGGATTTTGTAAGATTTCGTACATGCAGGTAGTTGAAAAAATTCATTTTATTTCCGAGATAAGAAATGGATCTGAAGCGAGAATGATCCGTCCAACTAACTACCTAGGTACCGTACAATTGGATGCATTCGATACATGGAGACACAACCTTGATACATGAGTTTTCCGCCCTTTACAAATTGAAAAATGCCATCCACAAACTCCCAAAACATGCTTGGAAATCGACCGTTCGATTTCCTATATCTGCTTGCCAACACATTCCATGCCAAAAATGAAAATAAAAATTGGGGGGGGGGGAAGTGACTAACACCTGCGAGCTTGCTGCATGAGAAATTATTCTGGAGGCTCAATCAGAATCGTCTCGGCAACGCTGGGGACACCGTTGAGCATCGCAAATAAATGCCAGTAACCAGGCAGCAGTACTCCGGGGTCCCGAGGCAGTCCGAGCGTGAATAGCGTTGATGCGAGGGCTTGAGGGGACACTTTCACTCGACGCTGATCCGTATTGACGGTGTGTGTCGAGCTAGCCATGCGGACCATCGAGAATGTAAGCTTTTGGTTTGATTTGACCGGCTTTGAGAGTGTCACAAATATCGTCTGGCCGACTTTCAATGTTGGGTTGGCCACGTGAGTGATAATCGGCCGTGTCGCTGGCGTAACACCATCGGCTTCGAAAAAGTAAGGAGGTGTATAAATATGAGCGTCGAGGTGATTGACATCGCAATCCCAAGGGCAAAGACCGCCGCCCCCGACGAAGACCGTGCCGTTGGGTAGAAGGAGGGCGGTAGAGTGATAATTCCGGGGGGTCGGAAGTGCTGGTAATTCGGTAAACTTCTTAGTCTCAGGATCCCACATCTCGGGAATCATGCTGGCATTCCCGTCTGTAAATACAATGGGATGAGATTGACCGCCGACAACGAACACTTTGCCGTCCGGTAGGATCACCGCATTAGCGAATGCGCGAGCCGAATGCATGTTGTCTAGTTGTTCGACATTGACTGCATCCCCGGGCTTGCGGATGGTGATGAGGTGGGCATTAGACGTAGCTATGCTGTCGTTGTAAGAAGGGGCACCTCCCAAAGTCAGAATTTTGCCCTTCCCGGCATCGTACATCACTGCCGAGCCTGTCATGGCATCGCTGTCGTTGGCTCGAGTTCCGGCAAAAGTCATTGAACCGTTCCCGTGGGTGTCGAACCAGTGCATGCGGGTGCTGGGGCCAGCTTGCAATACCGAACCATTTGACCAGGCAAAAAGCCAGGCGTGATTGTCTGCGCGGTAAAGACCACCAGCATCGTTGGTTAATATCGGCTCGGAGGAACATCCTGGTAGTAGAGACCACTCGTCGGTTTCCGGGTCGTAAATTTCACCATCCTTGCCTCCGATGCCACCGCTGAAAGAACCCCCGATGGTGAAAACTCGCCCGTCGGTAACGGTTGTCGACGCTTGATAGCCACGAGGTATTTTCATGTCAGACGCCGATATCCAAGAGTCTCCATCAAAGATACTCGTCTTTTCTTCAGTGTCGCCTCCAGAAACAATGATGTTTCCTTTGAAGTCCAGACTGATACCGGGGCAAAACATGTCGTGCTCTGTATGATCGACAGAGTAATGAGCGACTGTGCCGTTTTGAAGATTGAATATGGCTGTTTGTGTCGCACCGGCTGCATTAACACCGAAAGTCTCGTTCCTGTAGGCAGACCATATGAGTAGATCCCCGGATTTGGGGATCATGGAAACCGCGACGGGGATGACCGGGAAATCAATACGCTCACTCCAGGGGTTAGTAGCGTTTGTCGGAGAAGTCTCGTAAGAGACACAACCAACGGCGAGAGCCGAAGTGATCAGGAATAGTTTGTATTGTTGCATCTTTAGAAGATACGACGGGGTAAGAAGAGTGAATGATATGAGGAGAAATTGATTTTCGAAATCGATAGTATGAGATATGAGCAATTGAGGATGAAAGAAGAAGCCGAAGATGGGGGCGACACAAGTGACCTTTTACACCTTTATATACCCTCGTCCTTGTGAACCAGAATTCAACGGGCTTCTGCCTATTTCAGCACCCGTGACTGACAGGGGCGTGGAATCCCTGGATTTAATTGAGAATTGGCTCATCTGCACGTCTCAACCATGGATGCGCGTAGAGATTCATTGAGGATTTGGAGGCTGCCTTGACAATTCATAATACATACTGCTTGAAGAATGAAGAACATAAAATCAGATCCAGTGGTACATGTTCTTAAAAGGGGAAGTTGGCCCTTGCTGCCTGAATGATCCCCAGGCAACAACGCGGATTTGCAGGCAACCATACAGCAATTTAGTTCTCTAATCCTCCACCGGTGCCTGAACCAAACATTCAACATAATCAATTCTCATTCTGAGAGGGTACCACAAAAGAGGCATTTCAAAAGATTTGTTGGAATGAAGAACATGAAAATCATCTGCCTAAAGAACAACTAACGGAGAGCCCACTGCATATTCGGGCTGACAACAAGTAAATGTACATGAAGAAGAAACAACGACACACAGATCTCGTCGACTTCCCTTTGGAATCAAGTCGTCCGGATCTACTCAAGAGACGAGGGCTAGCTTTTCTCGCTGCTGCTGCTGCTGCTCTTGGTCCCCTCAGAATTATTACCCTCGGTCGGCTTGTCACTCTCGTCTAGGCCAGAAGACAACGGCATGAAGTATCTTCCAATAAGCCCGCCCAGGAAACGTTGGTCGGCCCATCGGATGAAAGAGTAGAACAGCCAACCCCATCCCCACATCAAAAATCCAGTGCAGCCTGTCACGAGGAGGATCGGACCAAGCACCAGCAACGAGAGAATGGCCCACAGCAGAATGGCAACAGCAGCAAAGATGAACACGCCCGCCATAAAGACCAAGAGCGGTACGCCGCAGCAGATCAGTTGGCAGATGATGAATGTTGTCGCCATGGGACGCGACATGGCTGACTTGTAGATGGCTTCTTGACGCCGTTGCGGCAAGTAGCGAGAAATGAAGTCCTTGACAGTGGTCTCGAATTTATCCATCAGCCATTGCAGCATCGAGGAGAACGATGGGATGGACACTTGAGGCATCTCCTGTGCTTTCTTGTCGTTTTTCCTGTCGTTGTCTGGAAATTCGCCGGGGATCGAGACGCCGGCCGTGTCTTTGGTGACGGTGTCGGCCGACTTTTTGGTCTGCTTGACAGTTGACGAGACATCGCCTTTCCTTGCTGAATCCACTGTCTTGTTCAAATTTCCCGTGGTGTTGCCAACACCTTTAGAGACGGAGTTTAGTGACATCCTTGCTGTCTTCTCTTTTCTTTCTTTTCTTTCCTTTTTCTTTTATTATTTTGACGTAAATCGTGAGCCGGCTAATACTAGAACTGGGATTATGCCAATTCTTGCAATCTTTCGATGACGGAGCTTTGAAAAGTCAAGAATCGACAGGGTGCGACGCGTGTAACGAAAACAACCAAGAAATTTTTGCAGAAAGTAATATCAAAAGATCTGATATCTATTCTCCTTCTACCTACTTTTATATATTTCTAGTTAGGCTGGGTCGAATCCTTGTTTAACTGCAGCAAAATTCTGGCCGTTACGATTGTGGCTGATGACGTAGGCTAGCTAAATTAGTCAGGCCGCCGCCTTGTGGAGACAATAAGCCACGAGAAGATACGATAAGATACGATAAGATACGATATTTAAGATACGACGAGATAAGATAACAGTCAATTAAATGTTTTAAGACTTGTCTTACAGTAAGTATTCCAATGATAACAATCTGAATTTCTTATGGCGACGATGTTGGCATGAAATCTTGGAATGCACGCACTTTAGTCATGCTCGGCCAATCTTACACAGCATCCATGAAGCGCAGTGAATGACACTTAAGTTAGATGTCGTTGTAAATCTGCCCGCACGGTCCTGCGATATTTCCTGTACTGCGGAAAGCCGCATTCTGATCTCGTTCGTACGACAAGCCTTGAATAGAACCCGATGGACAGTTCATAGTTGCTCCTTTTTCTGATGTACGTCCAACAAGCGAGGAATTTTTGGCCAACGATACCACACACCCTTCGTAGCTGTACCAGTATGCCTGGATACAATAGGGGAGTTCAAAGAAGCACGCATTACAACAAGCTTGTGCCGAGGAGCCTTCATTCGTTGACACAGAAAAAAGGGAGTTTTCGGTCAATATCCCGGGCGGAACTGTCGCGTCACCGTAAGGTAGTGTCGGTATGAGCGATGGAAAGGGGCTGGAACATGGATAAAGAGTGCTTGTGACCGCAGTCGGAGTAGCCGACGCGTTGTCAGTTATAGTTCTCGATACAGTGAGAGTCCCTGCATATGAAGACGATCCAAGATTTTTGGACTCGAGTTGCCCGTTGTTCCACACAGCTGCTGAAGATGGCTTTGAAGATGGATTCCCCGGGAGGAAAACGTATGTCGTGCTGGTGGTGGAGGTAGTCAAAGTGGACGTGGCCAAGGTTGTTCCCAAAGACGTCGTGTTGAATATACCCTTTGATGTAGAAAGGACCGTAGCCGGAAGGTTCCCCCATGTAATGATGGTTTGCAGTCTCACTTTCATCCTGATGGTTTTGAACGGGGTCCGCGGGCTTCCTGTTCGCTTCTTGAATATATTTCAGGCAGCCCGTGATAATAGAATTCTAGATCGGTGGCGCCGGATTTTCAAGGTAGTACTTAAGTACCTGTTCCAACCTTGGAAGTCGTTCACGTCATTTTTCTTCGGATACTTTGATCGAAAATCATCACAATGATGACAATAATCTACCCGAACCATTAGCAGCTTGATACCCAGGGTTTCCTTCTATAATAAATTCAGAATTTAATTCCTATCTAGGTCTGTGGGCAGTAGATATTCAATTTCCAACCGGCAACTGTTTTCCTGAATTGTTGCTTACAGGGTGTTCCTGGGAATTTTGAATTGACTAAGTGCAGATGCACTAGCAGCAAATTATTGCCTGGCTGAATTAATTCATGCATCGGCATTTCAAGATGCAGACTAACTCCTAATCTACTAAGCTCATATGTACGGGTACCAGAACGACCACACAGTGGTGCATTGAATGCAAATTAGCTCCAAGATCCAATATTCACAGTCTGCCAAACCTCAGTCATTCAAGTGATAAACAACTGAACCCGTACTTCATTACTCCAACCAGCATCCAATTTCAACTCCCGCCATGCCTTGAGGACATCAATCGCAAGAACTTTATCTTGGTCCTTCCATACAGCGGTTCTGGGTACTGGAAGTCCTGAAATCATGACCATAATGTGTTTATCTATATCCTTGCTTTCCAGGTCTGAGTGATATATTCCAAGGACTCCGAGAGCTTTGAGGTTAACTTCTATTTTCAGTCGTCTATTCTCAATGAAGGAAATGTCGGAATAGACTATTGCTGCGACTCCTGTCATTTTGCCAATAAGACCTAACACTGCATTGTATGTAGACGATAACGACCGTGTCGACAGGTTCGGTCCGTTGCCCATGAGATTAAATGCAGTCAAGGGGTATGCAGTCAAAATTTCCCAACCCTTGGGTTCCAGAGATAGAGATACTAAAGAGCGGGCTCCAGACGGCGCCATAATATCACTAATAGCACCGGTAGTGTGTGAGCGAATAATGTATCTGGGGTGGTCGACTTTTTGGTTTGGGGTGTTTGAAACAGATAAAGCTGAAGTATCGGTGCTGATCCCTGGAAATAGATCAAGGGGGACGATAGTTGAAGTGTCTACCGAGCTGATGTTGAAAATGCCAAGGATTCCGCTTCCACTCTGAGCTCTACCGGTATATGCTCCAATCCGGAGAATGTTTTTCTCGTTATAATTATGATACACATCGAGAGTACGACCCATCACACTTGGACGGAGTATGATCGTCGTGTCTCGAGTTGTGGGGGCTGTTATCTGATTGATCAAGTCAATATCATGCTCGCCTGGTTTATCCGTTATATAGATTGGCCCGCCTGATACCGCTCGAGCAGCAGCATGAAAAGCGGCATAGGGATGGCTGGTTTGGAACATGTCCCAATCAGGGATGACATTCAAGTGAGACGTCAACAGATTGTTGTGTGCGTTGCAAAATACATGCCAAGGATGGGATTCAGCAATGTCCGGGAAAAAGTCGTCAGAGTTACGCAGGAGAATGGCAGGTTTATTAGTCGGGAGGTGAGCATGAAATATTTGCTGGGGAGTCATCGACATGCATGAAATAGCACGAGTTCCGAAGTGTCGTAGCGAGGCTATTGTCCATGCCTAGTTCAATTAGCGCAACTGGCAAATGTCTTTGTTCGCAATGTGTTGGGAGCAATACATACGTCTTGATACGGAGTTATGAACCGTCTTCGGTCTGCTGCACTATCCAGCAAGTCAAGATAGAATTGAGCGTCAGTTTTGACACCATCTACACCGGCTGAAGTCAGAAACGTATAAAAATCTTCGTAAAATCTGCTTATATCGTCCGGATCAATCGCCAGCATCTTGCCGCTAGCAACTGTGTCTTTCCTCATCACTTCTTTGGTCTTGTACTTTTTGGCTAATTCACCGCTGGGGGATATTCCACCCCAATATCCCATCAAGGCGTGCCAAACCGCAATATGTGATATATGGGGATGCTTCTGCTTTATAAGACCGACCGCATGACGCAAACCTGAGGGGAAGCCTTTCACATTTGCTTCAAAGCTTGTCCACCCCCGAATCCATTGTGCTTGGCCTTCATTATCAAGTGATTGCCAATTGTCATCTATGATCAGATTCGAGATTTTTATACCGTGAGCACCCAATGTATCAAGGGCCTCGAGTATTTTAGCCTCCGTCAGACCTTGGCCGAGTGCATTCCAGGTACAGTAGGACAATCCCTCATACCAGTCAGCGAGCCATTGTGAGCGAGCATCATCCCCGACAACAAC
This sequence comes from Talaromyces borbonicus, assembly GCA_002916415.1. NCBI lineage: Eukaryota > Fungi > Ascomycota > Eurotiomycetes > Eurotiales > Trichocomaceae > Talaromyces > Talaromyces borbonicus. Next base: position 88,333 of record NBSA01000010.1, read on the forward strand.
TATATTGTCCCCAAGAGAAGATTCCTGTTCTGACGTTAAGGTAAATGCAGCAGGTATATCAGGTGCTGCTTCGGAAACTCGTACAAGTTTACGAGCTTCGTATATCAAGGAACATACACAGACTTCGAAATCTTCGGCAACAGAAGCAAGCACCTGAAACTGATTCGTTTCGGTTCTTTCATTTCTGACTTTGGCAACAACATTGCCATCTTCACTAGACCCGAAGACTGTGAGTGTGTCATTCACACCAGATATCGCTAATAAAACCAGATGAAGACCGTCAGATCGTAGGAAAGCACAGAGGACCGCGTCTTCTGTCAAAACAAATTTCTCTGCTCCATGTCTTGGAGCCAGCCAGGGACTCCATACGCGCACCAATGAAAAGTGGCGAAGAAATGAAGTTGGTATTCCCAGGGAGACCTGACTACGTCCGGAACTTTGATCGTCAGCTGGCGGTGCGTTGCCAGTTATACTCCACAGGAGAGCATTAGGTGCTTCGCTCCTTTTGGCTTCGACGTTCAACTGCGTTGATAGACCTTGTAAATATTCTTCGATTTCCTGCCTTGGTGAATGCGAAGCCAGAATTCGTTGCTCGTCATCTATGACGGACTTTATTGTGCGATTTTTCGGGCCAAAGATAACCTCCCCATCCTTGGTGTATCTTGTCTGATTTGCCCACTGCCACTCCGTATTTGGCCCTGTTCTGAAGCGGACAGTGAATTTGCCGGCCCCTGAAGAGGAAGGAAGAGGCAATTCTGAAAAATATACATAATGATGATAATTCCGTGCAAGATCATTATTTCCGGTCATTGTCATATTTTGTATTCGATCACATTTTTCCAAAGGGAGAGACGTCCAACGACCGGGTTGAAGGATATCATGCCAAATCTCAACCTCCCAGGGGGATTCCGGGAAAGAAGTACTTGATGAAAGGATCACCGTAAAATTGATCTACGCGCGTCAGTATCAGCCAGTTTCCCGTCCCACCGGACTTGATTCAGTCTGCCCGAGCATTGCCAACCTTATCTTGAGCCAACGATCCCGAAAAACGCGATCTTCTAATGCATGTCACTTCCCCCAAAGGCGGATAGCAGGTAACTCGCGCGAAAAGCGACATTTGGGCTGGCCGGATGAAAGTTGCCTGTCGGACTTTGGAGCTGGGTGGCGCCGCATTGGTCGCGGAGACGTGATCAGCCTTTGTTGACATTACGACAGAGCCACATTCAGATATCACAAGTAATTCGTATCATCACAATCCGACACAGACTATATCAGTTGAAGAGTATAATTAGGTACTCTCGTTATGAGTGTCGTTAGTTGTTGTTATAAGTCAGTGTACCTTGGAGGAAGAGCTACAGGAGAGATCGTGCGGGGACGGCAACCCCGCGTAAAAGAGCAAGTACAGTCAGTTAAGTTAGGTAGGTACCTAAATTGAGGCGGACAATCAATCCAGCTAACCCTAGATATGTCAGCAACCCTGGTCATGGTAAAGTACATTTACAACGACCTTTTTAGATGGCAATTGACTGTATCTTGACAGAGGACTGGTTAAATTCAAAGTATATGAAATAGAGACACGAAGGCTACTGGATTCATCTCCTTTCTCACAAATAAGGTGATTTTCTACATAGGAAGCCTGGTGCCCCGATATTAGATACACGGGATGTATTTACAATGACAATATTTCCATAGGTAGTAGTAAACTCTCGTAATTTCACATGAATTGCCTCTATTTCTTCTCATGATCAGTCTAATTTCCCGAACTCTCAAGGCTGGTTAAAAATCTAATCTGAAATGTCAGCACTTAGGACTTGGCAAGTTTCGAGATGTTTCACGATCCATGCTGACGAAACCTGAATTTGGTTCCTATTCTCAATTCGAAAGATGCAGAATGGAAATATTGAATCAATATTTGAAAATCTTCAAATATACCAAGTTCTACTGCAAATTCGCTGCCAAAAGCCCTAGTTTCCTTTTTTGGCAAGTGGCAGGTTCTGCCACCGCCCTTCCGATTGCGTCGCTTTCGTCACTCACCAGAATGAATTGACGATCAGTTAAGCTCATCCGGAATTTTCATAAACGGACGGAATACGACAGAAATATGATTTTGAACAACTACCAAGGCTATCCTAGCATATCGTCAATATGAAACGCAGTCATTCACCTGGTTCGGATTCGTCATTCCAAGCAACCTCAAGAAGCCAGGCACGAGCCCGCGCAAGGCCGCTACTGTCAAGCTTAACGACTCCGGTATCACCACCACAACGGCCAAAGAAAGCCATACTGGAAGAGGATGGTGATCTTGCTATACTACACAGCAATGACTCGGTCACTTCTTTAAGTCTAGCCGCCGTGGAAGCCGGGCAGGTCGAGGTGGAGGATCATTTAAAGCTATTCACAACGAGGCTTACAGCTGTCTCTCGGCCAATATCAGCCACCTCAGGCGATCGGAGGCTATCTATCAAGGACTGGGCTGAGCTATACTTGAAGAATCAACACAGCCATGGTTGCCATTTCGTAGTACACCAGCATGACCATCCCATAGCAGGACTGCACTACGATCTCCGGCTTCAATTTTCTGAGTCTAGCTCACTCAGTTGGGCGATAATGTACGGCTTGCCTGGGAATCCAAATAGTCGTAGACTAAATCGAAATGCAACCGAGACCAGAGTGCATTGCTTATGGGTAGGTACAAATCGTGAATGACGATATTCTTGGCTCGTGGGGTAACATGGAGCATACAGAACCATCTCATCGAGACTGGATCCCGCAAAACCGGAAGCATGATCATTTGGGATACAGGCCAATACGAGGTTTTACCGTACTATCCAGAAAGTCATCACGTCGAAACAGACACTTCGGCATCTGAAGATATAAAATCTTCGGATGAAAATAGCAATGCACAGGTCCAATCCGAGAGTCAGAAGCTCTGGGAAGCATTTCAGAATGTATTAGTTGCCTGGAAATTCGGTTAATCAGATGATCAACGCTCACCATAGTCACAGCGAAAAATCCGGCTGCGCTTACATGGTACCAGATTACCAAAAGACTACACAATATCATTGCGGCTATCTGCAGAGAACGATACTGTCGGAAGGAGGAAAATGACCGCGAAACAACGGCGGCAACGGGAACGGAAATTGCCTACTTCTACGAAGTTACTGCGAGAATCATCTACATCGCGGTCACAATCCCCTGAAAGCGACGAGGATGCGTTCTACGATAACAAGTCCATCACCACCAGCACTTACGAGAGAGACATTAAAGGAGATCATTCCGCCAATGACTCGGATACAGAAAAACAAGAAAGCGAAAAACGTGTTCGCGTTACTAATGCATACCCTGGGGCCGATAATTCTATAGGTTCTATCCACCAGCGCCGCTGGTTTATTTCTTTGGATCGTACAAGTAGCGGTTTTGTTCAAGACGTCCGCAACAAGGTCTGGGAAAGAAGAATATCATCTGATGGTAAAGCATCAGGCTTTCAGGCTTTTTTTGTCCGCGGATCTGAATTCGAGCGAAGCATCATAACTGGTAGGACCGGCAATGATGTTCTCCGAGATGAGAATGTAGAGGAATTTGTCCCTCGACGCGGATGGAAACCTGTTCTCAATTGAATGCCATGATCTACAAAGTCATCGTCTTTGATCTTGCTATTGATTATTGGTAGCAAAGAACAAACTTTGCGACGTGGAAAGCGACAACAGATATCATATATATAATGTATAACACGGAGAAAAACGGGAACAGTTCGCTGAATCATAACAATGACGACAAATGTACCTGATACATACTTCAGTTTTCGCAATATCGGACAGGTCATTGCAGGGGAACGCTCTGCGGATTATGAAAAATATCATTAGGGTCCACAGCAGATTTAATCTGTTTGAGAGTTTGTAAGTTGGCACCCCAGTACTCCTGTGGCCCATCTACCAATTCTCGATCGACGTATCCGGGATAGGCTCCAAACTTAGCGTCAGGCATTTCAGTCAGGAAGATTGAGTTGACCTGATTCAAGAAAGAGTTCGTTGTGGGGGACACTTGACCGAGAAGGTTGATGGCATATGATTGCAACCAGAACAGCGCGTCGCGATGGCTGTACGAGGTTGCATGAACGGGCACATCGCTGATTGCACCTCCTTCAAGATCAAAGATTATGAACCACAGCGGTGTGTCCTTGTTGGCTGTATCGATGTATTGGAAGAAATCATCAACCACATCGTCCGGAATCAAAGTTGTATTGGTGAAGGGAAGTGATTTGCTGTAAAAATGTGCTGGGATCCCTCCGGTTGCGTCTTCTCCAAACTGAACACCCCAGGCGGCGAGGAGGGCAAGCCAGTCATTAAAGACTGTGACGTTATAGCCTTGGTTGGCTGGGAACTTGCTCTCGAGCTGCAGGGCCTCAAAGTCTGCGAGAGATCCGAAGTATTCGCCCTCAATCAACAACGATCCCTCAGCCACAGTCAGTTGGCTGGAAAATTCTCGTGGCAAATCAGGCCGAGAAATAAACGCTTGCCATGCTTTGAATGTATTTGCGCGTGACTGGGTATCCCCTAGGTTGAAGGTGAATTGATATTGGACAGCCATACCCGGCTCGGCCTCTGTTCGAACTGTGAATTCCGTAACAATACCAAAACTGGCTCCGGCACCTCGTATGGCGTAGAAAATGTCAGCATACTCACTCGTCGATGCTGTGACTATGCTGGAGTTGGCCAGGACGACTTGGACAGACTCGACATGATCAAGTGCCATTCCGTACTGTCTTGCTGTTGGTCCTAAGCCACCGATTGTTGCATGCCCGCCGATGCCGACTTGGGGCGAGGTACCGTGAGTCATGGCGCGACCTCCTGCGTCGTGAAGTTTGGTATCAATATCTCCAAGCAACGTTCCCGCGCCAATGGTCGCACGTTGGGTACTCGGATCATACGAAAATTGCTGAAATTTTTTCAAGTCGACGACAATAGCGCCATCTTCGCCCCCAAGCCCTATAATGTTTCAATTAGGATCGAGGCAGGCTTTATATCGGTAAGAGTATTCATAAACATAATCCCTTACCATAGTTAGCATAGCTGTGGCCGCCACTTTTTGCTTGCACTTTGAAATCTCCATCAGCCGCACATTTCACAATGGCGGATGCCTGATCTGCAGATGTCGGAAATGTCACCGCGGCTGGTGTTACTGGATAGTCCAAGTTATATGGCTTCACATCGACTGTCTGGTACAGCAATTGCCCCGGAAATGCTACCAGAGAAGGATCGTTTCCCACCGCACTCAATAAACATTGCTGAGCCACAGCACTTGTTGAGTTTCCCATGACGATTTTAGTTCTCGTAGTAGGGTGCGTATTCAAATGCGACAAGAGCAAAGCTGCTTGTCAGTTAGTGAAGGAACGATGCTGGTTACGGCTGCAATGTCGCCAAAACATTCGTATTTCAAAAACAGTCGTTGCAAGCTTATTTGGTTTTCCGGCTGAGGGGGTATTTTCCAAGTTTGTTCGTTTTTTTGTGTATTCAGCTGGTAGGCTCCTGTGTCTTGGTATCTACCAGCCTTGGCTGCTTCTCGTTTCTTTTTCTTCACACTATTGACTCGGAATTAGCCTATCGTGGAATTTGATGCGCCTATCAAATCCTTTTTTGATCATGCACCTAAAAAAGCGGATCTCAGCTCAACCTTGTTCCAAAAAACGAGTTAAGTAGCACGGAGTAGATCTCCCGACGATTGGATAGACCAGTCTCAAAAATTTTCGTAAACGGAACTTCGGATGACACCTGGGCAACCTTGGAAATCCAGATCCCTCCAGGGCTGTTGAGTTGACCAGAATGTAAGGCTCAAGGCAGATGATCCAGCATTAACCCTTGGAATCATGTGCTGCGGAAATGGCCGGCTGAGCATGTGCGAAATTCAATGGATTTTGTGCCTAGGTTCTCGATTTCTTAACCCTCCAAGGTTGTGGCAGACGAAAGATATGTCATCGGCTGAGGCATTAAACAATGCACGCATGCCCAGGTGAATCCAGAACCAAAGGTGCCCGTGCTTTCCGAGCCGAGATGCTCCTGGAGGTATAGGCACAAATGACCTGACGTCTGGAGAGCTTTTAGTCAAGTTTTGTCGGTGACCGGCACGTAAATAAACAAGTAACTAACACTTCCAAGGTTTATGATGGAGGGAAAACGCTGAATAATCGAGTTTGCACTTTAGAATATTGGTCTTGGAACGGTTCAGAGGATTTGAGTACTCGGGGCCTTGAGCAAATTGAAATGCAGCATATGCGTTCAAAATTTCCAAATTCTGCGCAATTTCAGGTTCGCTACCACACCAAATGGTCTTTGACCGAAGGGATGAACACAATTGATGGCATTGAGAACAAATGATTAACAAAAAATGTTCAAGAGCCCACGGCACGGTGTACAGCCTTTAAAAGAAGCAATTGTCCTTCAAATCCGCGATAGCGCAAGCAAATCTCGTTTGAGCAATCAATATCCTCTTTGTTCCACCGATCTAGGTACTAATATAAGCTCCAAATAAATGGTCAAGCAGCACGCCCCATGTCGCACGCAGGAATGCGAACAAGGGGGCGTGAAAATGATTATCTACTCTGGACCCAGCTACCTATACATAGGTAGGTAGGTATCCATGTTTGGCCGTGGTCGAAATGCTGACTACTAATGTAAATGGTGGTTCTTCTCAATAGGATTGAGAAATCATAGCAAGCAATGATTTTACTAAACGCTTCAGCATATTCTGGAAAAATGGTTGAGATGAGCGTACCTCGGTATGTCCTGAATTGTAAGATTGTCAAACAGTAGACTCTGTCCTACACTACGGAAACCTGGAACAACCTCCAGCTTCTGAGATTGGGAATAGTGCATCTATGGCAAACTTGCAAGCCAGGGGTGACTTTCACGGTGAAGGATGATCTTCGGTCAAATTGCATAATTCCGAGTTGCAAATCTACACTATTTACAACAATCCGCAATGGCTTCCAGGGCCATTGACATATCACAGCAATACTACTACGTCACTGAGACCTGGCGATTACTGCTTAATCAATACATTCAGAGAAGATGACTTCGAAGTAGCTAGCTATGTTGAATGGTGCACAGCTCTGATTGGACGTGACTTTAATGCGATCTCTGCCTAACCATTGATAGAAGGTTAAAGGCGTTCGCTAATGTTGATCGCAGTTCTACATCCGGTTCGAATGATATTTACCAATGGATCGTACGGCTTCGCTTCCTTGGAATCGTTCTCGACTGCGTGATCGAGATGCTCCAGCTCCTCGTCACGAGTTTTCCTTAGTAGCACCAATAAGTCCTTAAGTTCATCGTCTACCTCTTCGCCGCGTTCTTCAGCTTCCTTCATCCATGACATTATCGTGCTGACTTGCTCGTTGTAATGTGTCCCAATTTCGGTTTCAACTGCTTCTGTGCATGCCATTGCAGCCTCTCGTCCCATTACAGCTGTAGACCAGCCCAAAAATGTAGCGGCAACCTCCCAGATCGGATACATGGCGGTGGGCCGAACCTGATGTTTTGCCACCAAGTGATTGAAGTTGGCAAAATGACTGGCCTCTTGATCGTACATATGCTTCATCAGTGGCCGTAAATGAGGGTGCGACCGGACAATGGGTGGCTTTTGAGCAGCGTATATCAGTGTCGCAGCAAGCTCGCCTGCTTGGTTGACCCTTAAGGCCCGGTCCAGGTAGTCCCTTTGCGCTCGCGACAGAACGTATCTAGGCTTTGCTGATGAGTCGCTGGCGTATGATTGTCCCTCAGGTCGAACGTGCTCGGCAGCAGCGTCTGTTGGTTTCCGGGAGCTGAGACTGAATTTTCGTAGAGAGGGACGCTGCAATATGGTAGGCGCCAAAAAATCCAGGTATATTGGGACAGGCGAAGAAAGGACAGCACGCGATATCTGGAGGCTCTCAAGCCTCCGGGTCAGTGATCTGTAAGGTGGACGCATTGCGAAAATTATATCATCACAGACACAGGGGAGTACTAGATTGAAATTAAGGCGATGGAGAAGAGAAGCGTAGCAGTTATTGTACCTAGGTAGTTGAAGAGAAATAGATTCTGTATCTACTTTGACTTACGATGTCCAGTGGCGAACTGAGCTTTCCGCTGGCAGGTCCATTATAGGCTTAGCGTATTCTAGAGAGTATTACTTACCCTAACCCTTACACCATTAACTCCGATCAGATCCCGGATACGTAGAATCTCCAATTTAGATGGAAAAGTTCGAATGAACTTTTTGATCGCCCTACCTATATAGGTAGTTACTCCACTGCCTATATGGGTTGAGCTGGTTGTCTTGTGAAAGTACATTTACAGCATACCTGTGTAGACCTGTTGCGAGGCATATTTATCATTCCGAAGCAACTACTGTATGGAGCATCAAGTGGACTACAGCTGCGAACTCTCGAGGTCTCCAACTCTCTTGCTAAGTTTCGGAGGCCCAGACCTAATAAGTACGGAGCAGTTCTTGAGGCCATTTATCTCCAAAGTAACTCACTTTGGAAAGGAGAAATCGATTAACGAAGGAAAACACGTCGTACAACAAATGAAAGGGTTCCCCTGTCGAAACAGTCCTCGATTTCGCTCGGTTGGAGAGTAGGTAGGAGCTGAAGTCTTGCATTGCATCATACCTACCATAACTTTATACCATGTTTTGATATTCAATAGAGTCCAGAGTCCATTAAGGCGCGTATCTCGACTCGACATCAATTCCACAAGAGATGTTAAATAATGTAATCGGCAAAGTCGTAGTTAACTGCTGGATACACATCCGTATTAGGATTAGTGCACAAGACACCTTTGGGAGTGAGAAGAATTATGTAAGCAAGCCCATGCCGGGTGTTTGACCTGTTTGACTGGTTTGACTAGTTTGACTTGCTCTCGCTGAGTTGCGACAACTTGCCTGCCTCATACCGCAGTTGGTTGTTTCTTCAATCTCAATTCATGAGCTCGTTACAGCATCTCCGGTCCGGCCAGGTAGCTCATAGCGAACACACAAGAGGATAAAGTGCTAGCGCGCACAGCAAAGTCTCTCTTCCCTTACTTTGAAGGGACACTCCAGCTCTGGACACCAAGTATCGAGCGACTCGTTCACCGCGTTAGAAGTTGAATACGTCTTTATCCGTCTTCGTCTGACTGTTTGACGGAATCACAGATTCGATATGGCGAGTCTCGACGATGAACTGCTGGCACTGGCCGGCGATTCTTCTGACGAAGAAGATGCTTCGCCACAACCCCAAACCCAAACTCTACCTGCTTCTTCTCAATCTTCCCCAACCCAAAGAGAAGCAGGTGAGGGATTTGAGGACGACCCAGCTGAAGACGAACGACGTTCATCGCCTTCCCAGTCAAAAGATATGGCACGTAAGGGTGTCGCAAAGTCGGTGAAGACGTCGAGGCAGGCCAGACGACCCCGGAAGTCAAAGAGAGAGGAATCTGGAGACGAAGGCGAAGTGTAAGGCTTTTTTTTTTTTTGGCTCACTCGTGTCACTGCCATTGCCCATTTTCAATATTGTTCACTCATAGTGTTTTTTTTTCTTTGACTATTTAGGTCGGCAGTCGAATCCTTGTCGGGGCGCTCTGCCAGCATGTCAGAAAACGAGCCTGATGAGCCAAATTTACAAATCGAGGGCGATGGTCCCATTTTTCCTTACGAGAAGCTGTACTATTCGGCAAATGATAAGAAAGAGATCATGGCTCTACCGGAGATTGAACGAGAGCAGATATTGTCAGAACGGTCTCAGCAAGTTGACCGTCACAATCAAGATCTTGTGCTGCGCCGCCTTCTCGCTTCCCGTGAGCGCGAGCAAGCGCGCTCTGAATCGCGATCGAAGCGAAAAGCTAGCGCCACCGACTTGGAAGAAGGCCAACGCAAAAGCTCCCGCCAGAAGACTACGCTTGGGGGTCGCCGAGTGGGAGAAACATCCGATGCCATCGAAGCATACAAGCGTCAGCGAGAGCAGAAGGGTAAACGCGACGAACAACGCCGTCGCGAGGCAGATGCGCGACAAGCACGAGGTCGCAGCTCATCTCATGAGGAAGGTGCTTACTCGGATGTGGATGCAGAAGGCGAAAGCGAGGTTGAGTACGATGGGAAAGGCACTCGTACTCCTCCAAAACAGCTTGATATTCCCAAGGATGACCCCCCTGCTAGCCTCAAAGATATCCAGCGCGTCCGCGTAGGCCGGAGTAATTTTGCCAGCGTTTGTTTCCATCCGACATTTGCATCATCACTCACAAATTGCTTTGCCCGGGTCAACATTGGACCAAACCGAGATACCGGTATGAATGAGTATCGTGTCTGTATCATCAAGAGTGAGTTTTTTTTTTTTTCGTTTTGCTTGTTTGATGGATTAAGGCTAATGCACTCCAGATTTCGTCAAAGGACGTCCCTATGCTATTCAAGGGGCAAATGGCCGAAATTACGTGACAGATCAATATGCAGTCTTGGCTCATGGTAAAGCTGAACGTGAATTTCCATTCGTTCAATGTTCAGATTCCCCTTTTACAGAGGTAGGTTCTCAACAATTCATTCCACATCGATCTCCACTGACCGCTGACCCTACTTGTGGAAAGGCTGAGTTCAACCGCTGGCGGCAGACCATGGTTGTCGAAGACTGCAAAATACCTTCCAAATCAATGCTTACCAGCAAGGTCGTCGATATCAACAACCTGATCAATTATAAATTTACTCCGGAAGAATTAGAAGAGAAGCTGCGAAAGCAAGGTGCTGACAATGCAAACGAGAAGCTTCTTAAACGTTTCGAGTTGGAGCGGAAGATGAACGAGGCCATAGCCCAGGGAAACGACGACGAAGTGGCCAGTTTACAGGCTCAGCTGGCTAAAGAGACGACTTCTAAGCTTGCTTTCGGGACTGCATTCAATAAGACTCGGCCTGAGAAGCAGCAAACACCAGAACAGCGGTTGGCTGAGCTCAATCGTCGAAACCAAAAACTCAACAGCGAAAATGTGCGCCGTGCGCAATTAGAGGAGCGGCGTCAAAATCGAAAGAATGCAGCAGCTGTGGCACGAGGAGAGGCATCAATCGATCCTTTCGCACGAGTGAAGACGCGCGCAAAGACTTATCACGACGTGAATTCAACCGTAAGCGGCACACCTGTGAAGGGTGAGGAGAGTGGTCTCGACAACGGCGATTCGGCTCTAAAGACCGAAGGTCCAGTTGCAGCTGATATTGGCGGTACTCCGACCAAAATCCAGCACAAACCTAAGGGAATTGCTGTTATTCGTCACCGCAATATGGACGATGATAATATTGCTGCTCTAAATTTGGATCTCGATGGCGATTTTGACTTTTGATGCGATGCTCTTGATATACTTTCTTGTCGTTGTACTCGTCAAGTGCAAGTGGCATGTCTTAATTTACGCACGGAGCTTTTAAAAACTGCATTTGGCACGAAGCATCCGCCGAGGCCGATTTAACAGCGCGAAGCTCATGGTCTTTTCTCAAAACATCGTGAAAATCGTGGCATATGTCTCTCCGCCTAAGAAACAGTCGAGTTGCACGATTATGCATCTCTTCGGCTTCGTATTTTTCGCATATTAATTTCATTGTACACTAGAAGCTTGCATTTGAACGGTTGTTCCATTATTTGGTCAAACATCAAAAACATAGATAGCATTGCGGGAATTTTTACCAAAAAGTCTTTTAATTCAGCATTTGCATACCAGGTTTCAAACCTTGGAGGACTATCGCCGAAAATATGGATTTTGAAGCTCAAAAAACCCCTAATATCATCTTTTCAATCCTGTCTTGACCAAATATGTCTCAAGTACCTGAGTAGATATGAGCAGACGATGAAATATCACGGTAGGTCTCTTATCTCCACGTGACCTCAGATGTCAATCGCGCCGATAAGAACGCGGTTTCTCGCGGCGACGCGTTGACGGGATAACTTGACTTGATTCTGGCGTGTAAGCATTCTTGCCATTCTATTCCTCTGCCTTCAGCGATACTACCTCCACATTGATTGTCCTGTTCAACGCCATAATACAGCTATGAAGAGATAAATTATACGCAATACCTTTTCAAACAAAATCCATCTTCTTCTTCACACAGTTCTTTCAGCGTCATGTCAACTCAATTCACACCGCGCTCGGCGCGATCAGTGTCTAGGAATAGCTCCCCGGCAGGGATGCTCACTCCTAGTCGAAAAATCAAGGCGATGCTCGCGCAATTCGATAGTGATTCGGAGGACGACGAAACATCGCCTGTTAGATTATCAAGTAGCCGAATTGCTCCTCCACGGCTTTCTACTATTGATTCGCAACCTGGGAATACTGTCAATGAGCAAGTAAATGACGACGAAGATGTGCTGGTGCCGGTTCCAAGAGGCCGAATGGCTGCCCGCATGCAAGGCTTGGATGTTGAAAAAGAATCAGAGAAAGGACCACGATTAGAAACTGCGTACGACAGGGTCGCAAAGATCCTAAACCCGCCAACACAGACTTCTACAGCAAGTGACGACTCAGATAAGGAAGATGAATCATCTGACGATGATACCCCTAAAGCAGCAACTACAAGACGTCGTCTCCCGCACGCTAAAGATTCTCCTGAAAAATCCACAAAAAAGAGCTCAATGTCCATGGACAGGATATCTGCTCGTTCGGAATCCCCATTATTTGTGGAAGAAAGTGAAGACAACTCTGATACAGAACGAACAGTCTCAGCCAAAGAAAAAGTCGACGACCGACTCCAGGCTTTGATAGAGAAAAAACGCAAAGAACGTCTCGACAGGGAGAAGAGAGAAGCCTTGGAGAAGGCCAGCAGCAAGAATATGGTCGAGAAATTTCATTCTGACATTATGGATCAACAAGATAGCGATCACAGTGACATGAATGAAGAGAGCGATCGCAGATTGACTCAAGCGTCAAGGCCGGCTCGCAAGGCTAGCAAAAAAGCTTTGGAGGAAATGGCGCGAGAAACGCAGCGGCTGAGTCGAAACAGACAGCTGACTTATCAGCCACGAGTCAAGCGAAAGATTACTATAGAAAGTTTTGTTGCATTGATGAATTCCCATCCGAAAGGACAAGCTCTCGGAAACGCGACCTCTTCAGCCTCTTCAAGCTCTGCTCCCTCCGATGTGGATGCCAAAAATCAAAAAGATACCCCTCCCACTTCGCCCGCGGCGCCTCAATCGGACGACCCGAAACCTGCCTCGGACCAGGACAACAAACTCCATTCGAAAAAAACGAGTGCAAATCCCATAGCCTCGAACATGAATCGATTCAGGGTCCGACTGTCACGCGAAGAAGTGGCTAGACGTCAACGTGAAGACCCCGACGATGATTTGGAGATTCTAACTTCTCCCACGAAATGTCGCCAGACAGCGATATTCGAAAATTTTCGAGCAAAGAATACAACCGAAAACAAAGCCATGCTCAAACTCAGACTGCTTGCTCGGTTGACCTCTCCACGCCAGACAAAATCAATGAGCCCTGGCGAACTAGCTAGTATGCTTCGCTTAAAGGCCCGACAACAGGCGTTACAGGAACGCCAAGAACGAATTGAAGAACTCCGAGCAAAGGGCGTCGTCATTGAAACTGCCGAAGAAAGAGAGGCCATGGAAGCTGATGTTGAAGACTTGATGGAAAAGGCGAGACAAGAAGCTGATGCGATTGCACGTCGCGAAAAAGCTGCTCGTGGAGATAAATCCGGAAAGGACGACAGCGATGACAACGACTATGTCCTCTCCGGCTCTGATGAGGAGGAGGTGGAGGAGGAGGAAGAAGACGAGTTGTTGGAAGAAGGGTCTGAATCTGATAACGAAGTCATCGACAGTGGAGACGAATCAGTGGCTGACTCCGAGTCCCCAAACCAAGATCTATTGGACCGCGAAGCGAACGAAGGATCGGACACTGATAATGAATCTGAAGACCTCGTACACGAAGACGAACAACACTCGACTCGTACTTTCCGCGGTGGGCGACAAAGAAGAGTAGTTAGCGACGATGAAGAAGAAGATGAGGACAATGAAGCAGATTATATACAGCCAACAGCAGCCACACAGGGACCGAAGACACCTGCGAAATCCGTAGCTGCTTCAGTGGGATCCGCCCAAAGACCTTTTTTCCCGAAGATGCCAGGATCATCTTCTTTTGCAATGAGCTTGACACAGGCATTTGCAGGAACTATTGCAGAGAACCAGTCTGCCGATGGAGATGATTCATTCAAGATTCTTCAAAGCCTTCCGGATCCTGTAGGAGGGAATATTTCAGAAACGGTTGACAACACAAAAACGATTGTCAAAGATAGTCAAGTTGAGCGTGAGGGGTCGCTTGACCTCTTCGCTGATTATACACAATCAAACACCCATGTGTCTGACTCTCCCGGACCTAGCTGGTCACAAGCCTCGCAGATGCCCGAGCCTACTCAGGATATAGGTTTCATCTACTCTCCTATTGATACGTCCAAGCGGTTCGTCGAACCTCCGGTTTCGACGATCGACACGGTCATTCTTTCACAGAGTCAATCACCCACCCTGCAAAGGAAAAGACGGCTTCTTCATCGAGGTCGCCAGGCTACTGCCTCCCATGAAGACGGGGAAGAATTCGAGGTCAAGGCCAGCGCATTCGACGTTCTCAAAAAAGCGTCCCGGGAAAAGCTTGAATCGGCTGTGTTTGATAAGACCAAGAGCAAGGCCAAAGAGCACATTGACGAGGCTGCGGAGGAATCAGAAGATGAGTATGCAGGTTTAGGCGGTGCTAGCGATGACGATAATGGAGAAGAAGACGAGCTGGATCGCGAGATGATCAATGACAGCAGCAATGAAGTTGTTGATGAGAAGGAGCTTGCAGCTTTGAATGCGTAAGAACTTTCTAGAAACGACGATGCTTCGTTTGCTAATCTCAAGAATGCAGGAATCATGATCGTGCGATGGATGAAAAGCAGGTCTCTAAGTTGCTAAAGGACATCACCACTGGTGCATTACGACGCAGGCGAGGAGCTGACAATGATCTGGATTTGGATGATTCGGATGACGAGCGCATGGCTCGACGAAGGGCCAAACAGAGAGAGTTTGCGAAAATGCGTAAAGCGTTGCTAGCTGACGAGAAAGTTAGCGAAATTGCGAGTCATCCGAAGAAGCAAGCTTTTTTCAAGGCACTCGAAGACCGAGATGAGGACGCTGATTTGGAGTTGGATTTCAACGGTGTCCCGAATCTTGAAGAAGCGCAGTCCGAGGATAGCCAGACTGAGAGACAGTCTGCTTCAGGCGCAAAAGCAGGGGGTGTTCTTGAAAACGCATCTCTTAAGCGTAAGCGACCTCTGGTACCTGCTCCAGAAGACATTGCGAACAGACCTGCACCACACCTTCGACGAACGCCGGCTGCGGTATCACGAAAACCCTCTTCTCTAGCAGAAATTCGGGAGACTCTTTCTTTCCTGACTGCAACTCCGGAGTATGACTCGTTCCGTGAAGACGCATCCATCGAGCCGGATATCGTCTACAGTACCGATAGGCACAACGCCACGGACGACGGTCAGGATAAACAAGATTCTATTCGAGAGTCATCGGGCGAAGAATTTGCTATCCCGGCAAATCCAAGACGCACCCGTGGCTCCGAGGTGATTGACCGTTTAGCGCTACGACGTGCTGCATCGACAAAGTCTGCGTACAACAACGTCAAGCCCGCCTTCGTGACAAACCAATCTTCCTGGGATACAGCAAATATAGGATTCCGGCCTCCCCCGCTACTTCGTCGCGCTACGTCCTCGTGGTCGACGTCGGGCGAGAGCTCTTCGTCTTTATCATCTATGGCGAAGAAAAAGTCCTCTGTTCCCAAACCTATGGTATCCAATCCCAGCAAAGGCGCTGTCAATTATTACACTGCTGCCCGCGAACGAGAGCGGGAGCGCGAGTTGAGATTAAAAGAGCGGGACGGAAGGAAAACGACAGCCGCCAAAATAGCGAAATTGCAGCAGAAGTCACTGGAAAGTGGCCTACTGGCATGGTCTAAGAAGGAGTCTGGATTTGATGTCGATGTCTGATTTTTGACTCATGTAACCTTTGTGATGGCGGTAGATGAATTCATGGAGTATAGGTCATGAAAGCTATTTTCTCGTGTTTGGAGTTTTCATTAAATACTTAGGTTCTTGTAAATTTGTCTCGCTACGGAATGTCACCGAGAGATATTTCTGCGCTCTGGAACATGCAAAGACTTGTCAACCATTGATTCTTCCACACAAGACAACATCTTCGCCGAATGGATGCCATTTGACGTCTTTAAGCCTCGACGCTGGTATTGCGTTTCCATGCTGATCATGACGCCTTTGAGGTGACACAACTACGCCCCCTTGGCCCAGCCAGGTGGGTGCGATTGTCACGATGACTGAATCAATCAGAGATGTGTACCTCTGTTCAGAAAGGAGGGAATTGATAATAGCCCCGCCACCTTCGATCATTAGACTTTTTATATTCGCCTCTGTCGCGAGCGTTTTGAGAATGTCATTCCAATCAAAATGATGTTCGATTTGACTGCCATTCTCAATTGGTATCGTTTCCAATGCTATGTATTTTCCGCCGTATTTCTCTAAAAGGGTTTGCACGGATTGAGGTCGATCTGTTGACTTTGCTATTACCACGAACGGCGCTTTGCCTCGACCTTCCTTGACTAGCTGGAGGATTTTTGATGTTTCGGTTGGCCTCCACCTAGCTCTTGGATCAATGATTATGGGTCTGGGCTGATGTAGCATGTCTTGCCGGTCTCGAATCATCAAAAAGGCTTCTTGCCGGAGATTAGGCTCTTTAATATCGCCCTCTAAATAAGCCCCTTCTGTGCGGGGAGACTGCTCAGATGTCCGGGGACTAGAGACTGGCTCTGTAGAATCTTCTCCACCAGACTGGCGCAACGGGGTGTCTGGTTCCGGAGCTGTGATATATTGCTTTCGTGCAATACTTTGAGACAATTGTGCCGAACTCTTTTCCTCTTCGTAACCACCTGCACCTTCAATGCGACAGTTAAGACCAGGATCGTCTGCAATCGCCGTTCCAACGCCAATGAGAATGGCGTCGTGACGGAATCGTAGATAGTGTGTCATTGCCTTTGACTGCGGGCCGGACAGAACGGTGCGAACGCCTGGTGCTATTGAGAGCGAAGAGTCAAGAGATGTGGCAAATGTGAGAGTTGTGAATGGTCGAGACTGTTCGGTTTCATTTGACTGGCCAGTTGTCGAAGAGTCTTTGAGATCCTGACATGATGGCAAATATGGTTCCAGAAATGATCGTTCAGACTGTGGGAAATGAAGGGCGTCAACTGGGTAAGAAGACATGGTATGAGCCTTAGAAACCGTGGATTTCAGATTTACTGGACAATCTTTGTTGTCTCGATCCGCCTGAACAATTAGGTTATTCTCAAGAAACGGCAGAGTAGATAGATAGCAACGTTTTGATATGAAGCCGAGCCACCAATGGAACAAGTAGGTCATATGATCTATAACAAGGGCCGAATTTTCATGACGGGAGACTCAACCTATTCCTGTTAAGTGTCAACCCGAGAGAAACTTGAATTGGTAGTTAAGTCAACGACGGTATTCCATAGAGATGCCGGAAATAAATAGAGTCTGCTATGAGCCTCGAGGATATATTCCGTATATCACGCTAGTCCTCTTCTATACTAGTCAGTCACTCCATACTTGGAGCTTAGGTAATTGATCAGGGACATCTCAACCCCAACTTCATCAGCAACAACAACCTATCCACTCCCTGTCTCGAATTAGATATTGGGTAAATTAGAAAATCATGGATCCGGAATCACCGTCATCAGAATCCTCGCCGTCTCCCTTCAATTACATCTTATCCTTTATTCTCGTGGGGATTGCCTGGGGCTTTACGACGCCATTTATCCGGCGCGCGGCGGTCGACTTCAACAAGCGACAAGAAATCACGAACCAGCATTCGACAAGCAATGGCGATGGTGACGGCGACGGTGACAGCGACGCTATAAATACAGAACGGAGCACAGGGTGGAATCTCAAGAAGAAATTGATCGCTGTGTTCTGGACAGTGGCGAATCTTTTGCGTACGCCAGCCTACGCAATTCCTCTGATAGTGAATTTGACTGGGAGCGTGTGGTTCTTTTTACTTGTTGGCAAGCACGGTACGAAATTCTTTCCTGCCCAAAAAAAATTACCGAAAGAATACAGAAAAAGAACAAGATCAAGTTGAAAGCTAACTTTTATCCACTTCAAACAACATACAGAACTCTCCCTGACAGTCCCTATATCGAATTCTATGGCCTTTTTATTCACGGTATTAGGGGAATGGTACGTCGAGCGCAAAGTCATTGCCAGGGAAACCTGGTTAGGAATGTTTTTGGTACTTGGCGGTATAGCGCTATGCGTCCAATCGAAGAGTCGTGTCTAGATCAGTAGTATAAAATTTGGATTTTGTCAAATCTTTGTCTGTGCGCCAATAGTATATATCAAATACAAGAGCTCGACTGAAGAGAATCAACTTTCGTCCATGTTTGTAGTATATGGAATGCAACATTATTTCGTAAGAGGGGACAAAAGACCCGTGGATCTCTGTCGAGCATCGGAAAGGGTACGTAGGTATGAACATGAAAATTGCCTCTTATCCTTATATCAAAAGGGGTATCAATGTCATGTCGTCAACCACCAAAAGATCGCGCTGTCAAGATACAAGAATAAAAACCCAGGAGTCTGAAAGCGGGAAAGGTATGAAACGGAGAAGTCAAACGCCAAACAGCCCAGTTCTGTTCCTAATGAAGAGAAATTGTCCCAATACAATATCATAACAAATATACACTTTGACACGCAAGGGAGAATCTACCTTTGACCGTATACATCGGATACGAAATCAAACACCACGGAACTGTCGGAGTCATTAGCAAAATTCACCTGAAGACATAAGGATTAGCTGACTCACCATTCTTACAACCAAAAACCACATTGCTCCTATGAATTTGATAAAAGACAGGGCTGCAACACTCCATAAAATAACCGACATGTAAATATCCGCTCGTTGCGTATTGGTCGTAGCCGTCGTCGAACTGAGGTTTTCCAACCCAGCTGTACTTAGAACGACAGCACCGAGTGCAAAGTTGCAGAAAATCCACACGAGGACGACACCACTTCGGAATCCCTTGTAGTAATCTTCCTGCTTCTCAGACTCGGAGACTGCCCGCACTTCTTTAGGCGGCTTCGTAGAAAATGCTGCCAGCTCCAGCTCGTATTGTGCGTTGAGATCTCCTCCATCTTGCGGGATGCTGACGTCGACTTTTCCACCTGGTTTAACTGTGGCAGACGGCAACTTTTCTGCCTTGTCGTCACCTTTGGTACCCCAGGTCACATCGTGTGTGTTGCAAAAGGCATACACGTTAAGCACGTTTGTGTAGGTGGGAGTAAGGAGAAGATATTGTATAAACTACTGTCGTTAGAAAAGGACCAAATAAAAGAATAGGGGTAGCGGAAACGT
Organism: Talaromyces borbonicus; assembly: GCA_002916415.1. Classification (NCBI taxonomy): domain Eukaryota; kingdom Fungi; phylum Ascomycota; class Eurotiomycetes; order Eurotiales; family Trichocomaceae; genus Talaromyces; species Talaromyces borbonicus. The sequence continues at coordinate 107,801 of NBSA01000010.1, forward strand.
ACGCAGGTGAACATGTGCCACGGGTCGAAAAAGACCAACGAAGCCACAAACCACATCACATATGTAGAAGCCAACGAGATAATAATGGTGAAGAAATGTTGGTTGGTGAACAAATCAGTAAAAGTGAATCCGTTGTCGTGAACTTGCTCCTGAATCGATTTGACCGTGACAAAAATAGCCGCAAACGTCAAGTAAATCATGACAATCACCCAGAAGTATACCATCGTCATGTAAAACTTGTTGGACCCCTGTGGACGATTGCCGAGAGAAAGAACAAAACAAGCCACCAAGGTGGAGAGGTAGATCCATTCAAACACAATACCGAGGATGGTTCCCGCGGTGCCCAGGAGATCGGCGGAACCGAGATACTGAGTCAGAATGTGGAAGACGAGGAAGAAATTGCCGATTGCGAACCAAGCAAAGAGCATGTTAACGGTCTGAAAGATGAATTCAAAGCCGAGCATAAATTGTCTCATGAAGCTGTGGCTACTGCGTCCAATTTGGTAGAAATGAGCAATGGCATAGACAGCAGCAAAGAAACTTCCGTTCAGCCATCGACGACGCTGCAGGATGAATTCAGCCATTCGATCGGGTACATCCGTTTCGCCCGTAGAGGATTTGACGTAGGAAAGAACCCAGCGGCAGTTGCGCTTCGTCACAATTTCGAAGCACAGAATACGATCTTCTGCGAGATACATATTTGCGGTGAAAATACCGGCATTGGCGCCGTGCATCTTCTCACCAGCAAAGTATTTTTCAAGTGGTCCCTGGCCGGTCTTGTCGTTCTGTAAAGCAACGTATCGGTAAGCAGAGAATGCACCGGGTAACACCGAGATAAAGCCAAACGCGGATTCCAGTGGTTTGTCAAGAATATTGCTCATTTTGTACTCGAAATTCTGGGCTGCAACCAATGGGTTGATGAGGTTTTTGCCGCGATCCAGCATCACTTTGATCTCTCCACAGGCTCCTCCGCACATTGGTTCGAGGTCAAAGGCCCGCCATAGATGGTAGATGGAGTCCTTTCCGGGCTTTGTACCGGCATCGAGCAATACACAGATATTTGGGTCGAGAATTCGGCCGAACGCTTGGAAAAACCATCGATGAGAGTTGATCTTCTTCTGGTTCTTCTCTTTGAGACAGAATATCATCTGTACAGGCGTGGCCGAACGACCCTTGACCGAGACCTGTGTACCCTTCAAGCCTAGCGCCAACTGCGTGGTATACTCGTAGATGTGGGCAGTGACGTCCTTGCCGTTGACTTGTTGCTTGGCAATGCCGTCTTGATAGACGCCCAATGCAGCCAAAACAGCACGCGTTCGGGGGTTGATTTTGGCACGACCGTCACTGATAACACACACGACAATTTTCTTCCACGCGTCTTTCCCCCACGTCTTACTATTCGATCTCGAGCACATATATTCGATATTCTTGAACACACCGATCAGGGTTCGCGCGAACAGGAACTCGTCTTCATTGTACATGGTAATGACGATGAAGAGTTCGGTGTGTCGGGGTTTTGCAAACAAGCTCTGTCGTAAAGTAAACCGATCGTTGTAAAATTCCGAGGGGTCGCAGGTGGCGGCCGAATAACGCATATGAGTGAACTCATCGCGCTCTGGGGCCTGAGCGTGAGGGACTTGATTGAGTAATTTTGGAGGCACGGGGCAGTCGAGAACTAGATTGCCGCGAAACAACTGGACTTCTTTGACAGTCTTCCACCGGCGGATTGGCGCGGGACTAGGGGGCGCGGCAGGCGGTGTCGCAGTATGGTCGGGCAGGCCAGCTGCCTCTTCAGCAATATAGTCGTCGCCGTGGGTGTACTCGGGGGGTTGGTAGGGGTTTGGACCGTACGGGTTATCTGCTTGAAGAATAGGGACGCGATCGTCATGGTATGGAGAGGGCTCTGGAGGAGGATAGTTCGAGAGGTCGTAGTCCTCATGTGGTATGCCGGTAGGCTCGTACGGTTGATTGTAGTAGGCATCGTGGTGTTCTTCTGGGCGCAAGGTATATTCGTGAGGATAATTTGGGGTGTGATGTTGCTCGAATCGCTCGTTGTGACCGTACGAGTTGCCGAGTCCTTCGACGGAGTACTAGAGACGACGACAAGATCAGTCAAATACGTCATTCCACATTGCAAATGAGTCTCGACAAACGAGTCTCGACGAATGAATCTCGACGCACCGTTGGCTGGTCCAGAAGATGGTCTGTTGAGGGCATCTGCAAAGGCCGAAAATCTGTTTCATGTTGATAGGGTTGCAGAGGCCGCCCTGGTGACGGGGTGCGATTGTCTGTGTAGTGACGATTCATGGCTGGCGAATGACTTCCATCTTCCGCGTAGGGATCTGTATAGCGCGGCATATCAGTATCACGATGATCGACAAGCGACGAACAGGTCAACAGCTGATGGAGTCAGAGGGAGCGATATAAAAAACCCTCGCAAGGAAAGAGGTTTAAGAGGGAGCGGGAAAAGGAAGGAAGAAAGAAAGAAAGAAAGAAAACAAATCAAGCTTGAAACCCCTTTTTTGGATCTTTAAAGTTGAGGACGAGCAATGCTAGAGATTAAGGGTTTCTCAAGAATGATCCGGCGCAAGCTTAGCCAGCGACGGACGGCCCCGCTGTAAACAAATGGGTACAAAGTAATAAAACCAGGCGCGAGATAGTAAAAGCGTAGACTTACCCAAGCGATTGTAGGAAGACATTCTGAAGAATCAAGAGTGATGCCACGAAGGGCGAAGAAGATGGATGAAACACGGAGAATGCGAGTTGCGAGTATTTACAAGGTGAGAGTTGTGACTCCAAGAGAGAGGAAGAAAGGAAGAAAGAGCTCCAAATAATTAAGACCGGTTACCTAGGGGAAGCCACCCGAGAGTCCTGACTCCTCAGGCATTCGAGATGACGCACGTGATTGGCCGGTGCGGCTTGTCGACTGCGCCACTTTCTGCTGCGTCAGCCTCTGTCTGCCTTAGGTTAACTACTACTACTTCTTCACGTTCTTCAACATTTTAGCTATTTAATATTCTTGCTACTATGTATAGAAACTGAGGGCACTGCCATACTCGAGGATCCAATCGTCGCCGTATCCATTGCTCGGCCCAGACTTGACTTGTGCGGGATCCAATAATAATCATCATGGCTGGTCAGTTGAAACGTGGTTGACTACAGTAGATTTGCCGTCACTCAATTAACTAGTACTCACTATTGAAGAAGATGCATCCCGAAATCCTACCCCCGGCCAATCATGCATTACTTTAGACGAGGAATTACGGACACTCTTACAAATTTGGATCGTTGTCACTGGTCAGAAGTTGATACGATATTTTCAGTAGTTCTGGTGATGGTCGCTCTCAGCAGATGGGATGTAGTCTTAAACAGGGAATGGAGTAGTTGTACAATGCCAAAAAGACGGGATGACAAGATGCAAGTAACCTTGGGACCTCAATAATGTGGATTGTTCAAGCAGGCGATTAGTAATCTCCATAGTATAAGTTAACTAGACTCTACGTCGAAATCTTAGTCAGACTGTGTGGGAGGCAGCACGAGCGATCGCGGTTTACATCTTAAGCAGTACTGAGTACTTTTTGTCTACGCACCTACCTTTCGGAATCCGCCGCTGTCAACCGATCAAGATACTACGGTTCCTCTACGCCCAGCCCGCAACGAAGAATATCAACAGATTCGCCTCTGCGAAACCAAGTCGACAGTTCTTCGATCAACCTGCGGACCGTCAGCCTTGCCAAAGCACATGGCGACTATAACCCTCCAAGGAGAGGTAGGCACGATGAATGCACGAGATCGTACACTGGTCTGTTCGGCAATGATTCAAATTTCTAAAAGCAAAAGCTAATCAAATCGAATCATCACCCAGCCACCACGCTGAAATGTCCTGAACTGTCGACCTGCGACGCTTGTGTTGTCGATTACAATATGGGTATCGTGTCTTCCGTCTCCTTTTTGTCTCCTTTTGTGTTTCCGGTGCGATGCAATAACAGTGCCGTAAATCAAGCGACGAGAATTATGCGACCACCAGCTTCCGTAATCTTACGCTCGGCTTCTTTGCTGACGTAGCGAGCTTTGACAACAACGGGAATGTCGGGCAGGCGGCCTTTACCGAGTACTTTGGCGTAACCGAGGGCAAGCAAGTCGATGACGGGCGCGGTGTCTTTGGGCGCACCCTCAGCGAGATACTTGTCTTGTGTTTCTTGGGGGAGTAAACTCCACAACTGTGAATGCCGACTTGCGATTAGAAAATCCAGACCGAGGGCAAGATTCAAGACTCGAAAGTACCTTGTCCAAGTTGACGACAGGCTTCCATTCGTGGTTGCGCTGAAGATGGAAGTGGCGCATGCCGACTTTACCAAAGTAACCGGGATGGTACTTGTCGAGGTTTGTGCGATGGTGATGCTGACCACCGGCCATACCACGACCACCGGGGTGCTTACGGTGCTTTCCGACGCGACCGTGGCCGGCAGAAACATGGCCGCGACTGGAGGATGTTAGTCATTTAATTATTACAGACATCGATTGAGCATGACATGGTTACTGACTGTTTTCTGGTCTTTGACAGATGAGTAGGCATGGTGATATCTGATATCTGTGTTGGGAGAGGGTTGGGCGTCGGAGAGATTATTGATTGTTGAGCGTCCAAAGAAAGCAGGAGGAAGAAGCAGAAAATAATCAAACAAAATGATTTGTGCGGTCACATGAGATTAGTTTAACTTGAATGCAAAGCGAACAAACAGAACAAACCGAGCAAACTGCGAAATTGTAGGCAGCCGTGCACGGACCACCAGTCCATCCCCTATATAAACGGCTTCTCCCCCCGACCTTCTTTCATTTCTTTTCTCTTCCTTCTTTTCCTCAGCTCTCTTTGCCTTTTGGCTTAGATCAAGTGTAGTATCTGTTCTTTTCAGTTTAATC